>JBAKGM010000002.1:2660554-2673728 GCA_037177215.1 Asparagus racemosus
ATGCTTTATCTTATTTTTTGAATGAATATGAATAAAATGAGAATGTTAGACTTAGTTCATGCAGATAAACATATGCATACATATACATAAATTCACGAACAATAGTGGGTATAGCCACATCCATGTACAAGATAAATCGAGAAATGACATTTGTATTAAATTATAGCATATACTTTGTATATAGTATCAGATTATGACTGTTGTTTACTTTTGAACTTCCGTTTCTTGTAGTAATTTTAAGCATTAAAAACCTTCTCTTTTCCGAGTTAACATACATACTTGTTTAGATTTAGATGAATGTAGTATTAGTCATCTAAAGGGATAATTTATCGCTTTTTCTAAACAAGATCACACTCAATCAAAGTGATTTGAAATTTATCGCTTGTTTTAATCTTCATACTTACCTCATTTCATTATTTCCTCACAAATAAATCTACTGTCATGAATATTGGTCATACAATTAATTGCTGTTAAATTTATTTTCATGATTGTTTTGTGCAAATCTCTAACTTCATGTACCATTTACACCCTTATTTTAGTTACACAAATGATATTATTTTGCTTCTTTTTTGTCTTGTCTGCTGCCACTTTCTTATGAAGAAACACGATTGGTTTTTTGCATTATAATACTTAAAATATCATCACGTTATATTCAAGCATTTGCTCACTATAATATTTTGATGATAACTCTATTCATCTGTAGACTACTCAGATTTAGATTGCAAAGAGAGAATGGACCATATTGGTATTCTTATCGACCAGTCAGGGTGGATCAATTGAGCAGAATTTTTGCTTATCAAAGATCCAAAAAGAAGGGAATACAGTTGTGATATTATCATTTGTACATGCTTAGTTTCATGTATGGCCTTTTATTGTTGATTTATTGAGTGTTGATTTGTGCTTGATGTATGATGACTCACCTCTAGTTGATGCTTTTGTTAGAAGTAGAACTATACTTTTGTTCTTTTATCATGAGTAGAGCTATGCTTCTGTGCATATTGTTCATGTATGGTTAATGGTTATTAGTTGAATGTATATATTAAAAGTTGTATTGTATCTATGCATATTGTAACATATTCTTTCTGCTGGTGTATGTTGTATTCTCTTAGGTAGGGAGAAAATCTGATTTGGTTTGTAACATATTCTTCTCCCTTTTATATATGTGTATATATTTAGAGTTTTATGTGGAGAGCAACATTTAAATTAGGTTTTTATTGAGTTCATTTTCATCTACGTGTACTAGTTCAATTCTAGAAATTATATATGGGAGGAATTTGGAGAGCAACTTTTACTTTGACATCAGCTGCTGATGTTTTCTCTGATTATCTAAAAATATAGCGGAATAAATTGAAAGTATAGCGGGATAAACTGTAAGTATGGCGGGATAAACTGAAAGTATAGCGGAATAATCTGTAAGTATAGCGGGATAAACTGAAAAGTATAGCGGGATAATCTGTAAGTATAGTGGGACAATCTGTAAGTATAGCGGGATAAACTGTAAGTATAGCGGGATAAACTGTAAGTATAGCAGAATAATATGTAAGTATAGCGGGATAATCTGTAAGTATAGTGGGATAAACTGAAAGTATAGCCAAATAATATGTAAGTATAGTGGGATAAATTGTAAGTATCGCGAAATAATTTGTAAGTGTAGTGGGATAATATGTAAGTATAGCGGGATAAACTGTAAGTATAGTGAGATAAACTGAAAGTTTAGTGGAATAATATGTAAGTATAGCAGGATAAACTGTAAGTATAGCGGGATAAACTGTAAGTATAATGGAATGAACTGAAAGTATAGTGGGATAATATATAAGTATAGCGGCATAAACTGTAGGTATAGCGGGATAATTTGTAAGTATAGCAGGATAATATATAAGTATAGCGGGATAAACTGAAAGTATAGCGGGATAAACTGAAAGTATAGCGTGATGAACTGAAAGTATAGCGGGATAATATGTAAGTATAGCGGGATAAACTGTAAGTATAGCAGGATAATCTCTAATTACAGCGGGACAAGCTCTAAGTATAGCAGGATGAACTGTAAGTATAGTGAGATAATCTGTAAGTATAGCGGGATAAACTGTAAGTATAGCGGGAAAACTGTAAGTATAGCGGGATAATATGTAAGTATAGCGGGATAATCTGTAAATATAGAGGGATAAACTAAAAGTATAGCGGGATAATATGTAAGTATATCGGGATAAACTGTAAGTATAGCGGGATAAACTGTAAGTATAGCGAGATAATGTGAATTAATGTGAAATTAATGAGTCAACCATAATGTGAATTAATGAGTGGTTGACTAAAATCAAATTTAACTAAAATTTCATCAAAGATAACAAATTTAAATAATTTTATTGAATTCATTAATAATAATGTCAAATATTTTTTATGAATAAAATGAGAAATTAATGCTATAAATTATACCTTACATTAAAGTGATGAATCTCCACCAAAATCAAGCAACCACACCATATGCATTAATGAAGTTGAGATTTAATTGATGGATTTAATAGAGTGGTTGAGAAATAATTGATGGGTTTAGAAGAGTGGATGAATAAAATAATGAATGAGAGGGGAATTAATTGAGAAATTAAGAGAGAGAGAAACGGGGATTATTTTCTCGCGCTTTGCTTCTCTCCCGCACCAAACCGCATTGAATGCGACGTGAAGACGCGGGGGAGAGAGCCATAGCCGATCCCTGTTTCTCTCTCTCCTCAAATCTCAATTTAATTAGTTTTTAAATATTTTTAAGGGGCCCACATAAATAAGAACACAGGAGATATGAGAGAAGGGTATAATTGTGTTTTTTAAAAAATTTAAGGGGGGCTAACATATGTATGTATTGTATTTTAGAAGTTGAGTTTAGAGATAAATACGTAAAGTTATTTGGGTCCAATGATACAAAAATAAGTTATTGGGTTTATAGATAAATCATGGTAAATGATTGGGCCTAAAAACAAAAACCCCTTATTATAACATGATAAATCAAAAGGTTACACAAAATAGAAAAGGCTTTAAAACAATAAACTGAAAATTTTCTCATTGTAAAAGAACTGTGGAAAATGTAAAGTATGAGAAATACCTCTTGTAATTGTGGTAAAACCTTTCCATCAGAAAATAAATCAACAATGATTCCTGTATCAAGAAACAAGGGAGAAAAATTAACTAGATAGCAGATAATGCAGTAGTTATTACGAATAAATCAAATCACTGGCTTGTTCTATTGACCATGAAGTTTACAAATAGCCAGTTATAATCACTTGACTGCACACTTCAGAAACTCAGTGGCAACTATCTAGAATTTGGAACTAATTATTTACAATTGCCAGTTTATGCTGTCCAATAAAAATAGTAACTGTTGATACAGAAAACATTGGTTCAAAATACAAGAGAATTGCCTTACAAGGATAAAAGTTTTACCAGCAAACCCTCCTTGAACTGCGACAGATGGAGAAAGCGCATCGCCAATGTGTACAGAAAGTGAACCGCCAGCTTGTGTACATCTCTCCAGAGCAGATAAACCAAAATAGTCCCTTGACATGTCAACCAACTGTCAAGATATAGGACAGGCTTATCTCACAAGCTAAATGAAGAAGAAAATAATCACTAGCAAAGTAACCAGGAAAAGCCAGTGCAAATTTTAGAAGCTGTATCAGGACTACTTAGAGAAAAGTTTAAACATGAAGAGCCCTTCATAAACATAAAGAACAAGAGAAATCTTCTCAAGAAAAAGATTATCCTTCTATATATATTACATGTACAAGTTTGTTTTAGCAGACATAGGTTGCAGAACTTTCATCTCTATGTAGGTGGTTATGAGAATGTTGATGATTGATCCTTGAATACATGTGCTTAACTGGCATAATCTATACAGTTTTCTTTTAATCCATCAACTGATCTACTAAGTACCATGACGAGCCCCTCTTGTCCATAGTTTCTTTTGACAGGTTGAAAGCTGCTAGCAAAATCTCATCCTAGTGCCGACACCATTTTGATGAGTACAGCTAATATTTGGTGATATTATTATGTGGCTGCATGAAGTTGGTAGAAAGTCATATTAAATTATAAAATTTCAAGCTTTGAGTATCTGTACGGAGCACTTATCCAGAGTCTTTGACTGAAAAAGAAAATATATTATACCTCAAATGCAAAGCTAAACACAATCTGAAATACATTGAAAAGAAGAGGTGGATACCTTGTCTAACTTAACTATTTTAAAGTATTTTAACTATTTTAAAGTATTTCATAGACATAATAAACTAATAATTGGTAGAATTGAATTGCGTCTTACAATCTCATCGATCTCCCAACCCTCTATATGCAGTGAAGGCCACAAGTCAAGCAGCAAATGAGCTGCTGTTCCTGCACCCTGGAAGAGATGCATATTGAAGAGCATAAGTTTTAGCTTGATTGTTCTTTAATGCAAAGTACAAGAATTTAAGAAAAAGGATAACTTATATATAGATGCGTAAATTACCAAACCTAATATTGCGATAGGGCCTTCTGGTATAATAGCAGGAAGACTTGCAAACTCATCCTACAAAATGCACGAAGAAGTAACTGTGAATGGGGGTAATCATCCACTTCTGTTGCTTAATAAGCGACAAGAAAGATCATTGATCATTTTGGTTTCATAAACCAAAGCCCTGAATTGCTAAAAAAGAAATAATAATAATAATAAGTCAGCAAAATTTCATTTACATTGGAAAATATTTTAGATAAGGAGAAATGAGCAAAATAAAAAAAAAGGGGAACCAAGATGATAGTGGTGAAACCTGTGAGACATATTAGACACAATTATAAAATCTGATTAATAAGCCAAATGTCTGACTAGCTTCGGTTATTTTCCCCCTGTCAAACTCATCTGAATGAACTTGCGCAACTTAAAGTGAAGAACAAATCTAAAAGAAGACAAGAAATTGCACCGTGTATTACTTCTGGAATGTTATGCCAAAAGAAATGGACAATGATTCCTGCAAGTATTATGAGTAAAGGTAAAATTTACTGCCTGTCCTGTAGATCTCGCCAGGATTTTAGAAGATTCATGTTCACAAATATTTAGAACCTCATCTACTCTTGTCCGGGGCTAGTCACTTGATCGTCATCAAAATTGAAAATCCACACTAGACATTACATACAATATCACTAAAGATACCTAAGAACCAAAAGTAAAGTTTTATTTATTTATTTATTTATTTTTGGGGTCTCTTCTTATTATTGACAAAATTGGTGATATTTTGATGCAATTGGCTCTACTGTGTGAAGAAAAATGTGAAACTTGCTAACTTCTGGAGGAGATGGATTTCAACAGGAAATTAATCTGAGACGTTATTTTGTTTGATATAAAGGCATTTTGTAGCTTAGAACAGAATCCAAGGTTCCAGAGAAAGCAATAATTTACAGTTCAGGTAGTCTCCTGACAGGAATATTGTATTGCTTGTACTTTTAGTTCATAGCCGCCAGGAACTTGCTCGAACAGTTTGAGATTATATGAGAGTTGTTGAAAGAAAATTACAATATTTTCATGGTTAGAGATCTGTATTGTCCACATACTACTGTTAAAGATTAAAGCAAATCTTCTTAGCCTAAATTGTTTGAAATTTTCTAGCAGGCTCATATCAATACAGCATAATCAGAAGCCTGAATGATAAACTGCATGCCACAAGAGGAGGAGGCTTGTGTTACATTGCGGAAATAATTACAAGTTTGCAATCTACATTTGCAATTCCAAAGATGATAACGATTTTAACATTGCCAAAAGCATATAGACAGTTAAATTTGACAAATTATCTCGCAATTAAGGAACCTTCAGAAATTTAAATTTAAAGGAAACAGCTCAGTGCGTGGACATGTTTGTAAGAAGAATTGTTCCATACCCAGTATGAACCTGTCCATTTTTGCTCCTTGTTTAGCATGCTATGAATATTATCTGTACAGATCATAAACATTAAATTACTTAGGAAGAAATTGCATCACTACTTAGAAAGAAATTGCTAAGCAAATTACTTAGAAAGAAATTGCATAGGCGCATTGGAATCTTCAAAATTCGACACTCATATGCATGGATGTGTATATGAATGTGCTAGGGTTGAGTTTGGCACACATAAGTTCTGTTTAGTATAGGTGGTTTGCAAGTGAAACTGGAAGGTTCTAACAAACTATACATGCATTATTGTAAATCATGCATGGACTCTATAAATGTATACATGTATATACATATACATGCATTTATATCTGCGCATAATTTGTACGTTTATGCATGTGTCAAGTGTGAATTATGCAAGATGGACATTCAATTATGAAGTTGGGTCCATGTAGACATGTACCCAACCCAAAACGTCTAAAGCATTTTATGACACTTTTTTTAGTATGTGATGTGGTAACTAATATGTGCGGTTGCACAGGCACACAGACATAACTGTATGACTTGGGGGAAAAAAAAGCTGTCTTACGCATGTAGGCATTAGCAAAAATATAATATTCCTATTCATTCTTTGATTGCAATCATTTCGGTTCATTTTTTATTTTTAATCAAGAAGAAATGTAGTATGATTCTGCTCATTTGTATCCATAATTTCCTTTAAACTGCTGCAGCTACATTTTTGAGTTGGATACGTAGCATGCTATTTTGCCATTTTGTAAACAGCTTTTTCAGGAATGAAATTAGGCCGGGGTCTTGAGTCTGAGACCCCCATTCTCTTTCTCAAAAAAATTGTAATCGAAGTTTCCAGCCCAATAATGGAAACTACCCCGGGAAAACCAGCGAAAATATTATTACACAAATTGAAAGAAGAACTAGACGTCCATAGTGACTAATAAACTTCCAAATCTTGGATAGCAGCTCTCTCCGAGTTCTTGATTCGTATGCCAAAATGCCATCTCTTTCAGTGAAAAGGTCTCGATTCTTGCACTATAGGTATATGGACCAAAGTTAATCAACTGGATCTTGTTCAATTTTAACCAGAAAAGCGTCAACCATCCAACTTTCAAGCCAATTGCATTCGCACACATACAACCATAGGCATTTATCAAACGATACAGTATCAACCAGTCAAGATTAGGACTTTACTCACGAGTGGAATCAAGAAGCAAAACCCTAGAATCGGGAGTGTCCACGACCACGATCTCGTTGTGCTCGCTTCGCATTGCCGCCAGAACCGAGTAAGACGGCGACGATGGTTCCTCCGCACCATCTCTCGTCTCTTCCTCTTTCTGAGCTTTGGCGATCAAGCGAGGAGATCGAGAGATCGAGACACGTGTCCTCTCTCGAGATTTACACCGACACAGCTGAAATCGATTCGGCGTAGAGCGATGAGCGGTGGTGATTCCGCTGCTGCCGTGAATTCGATAGGAGAGAGGAGGAAGAGGAGGCCTCATCGATATCGCTGTCGCCATTTTTGGTAGTTTAGTGAGCCCTGAGCTCTCGCTTGATATGCTCTGCTTCGCTCTTCAGGATGAGGTTTTTGATGCCCGTTATCGCTTTGGCTATTTATTACTCTTTCAGCAATATCAATTAATTAAGCGGCTTTAATCCGGATTTATTTTGAGGTTAATGGGAATTATTAATATCATATGTCATATGTCATGTGAAGGAATTCTAATCATGCGGCTCAATCTCAATTAATGTTGTTTTTTTAAAATTGATTTGTATCAATTACTAATATGATTTGGACCGATAAGAGAATGGGAATAGGAGGTACATATGTATGTGCAAGTATATTGAGTTATTTTGTGAGCGTAAGAGTTGTCCAATCTTTTAACATGAAGACCGGAGGAGGATCTGAAATTGTTTAAGATGGACCAACGTCGTGACACGATACTTGAAATATTCTGAGGCTAATCTATAGCGCAATTCATCATAAGCATCAATGAGAGACAATCCGATTCCAGAGTGATGTCGATTCGACCCTTAGATTGAGCAAACAAAATGCCCTAAGGCATACGCTTCAGTCTCAAGCATAGGTGAGGGAGGACCAAAGTACTATAGGAGAGTAAATGTTGACCTCAATGATTTCAATTAAGTGTTATTATGAGCTTTTTCTCTCCTTATTCATTTACTTGGTGGATATTGAGCCATATCATTATTACATGAGTGAATCCCTGCATAAGACAAGGAATATACACTTTCATATATTTTTTAAACTAAGTTTAGAGCTAGATTAACAGAGGTTCATTAACCTTACATATAAGTTAGTTAAAATATATTAATCTTTTTATTTTATTTTTTCGTTAAAGTATAAATTTGGATTGTAGGGGGCTAAATTACCAGATTGGTATTAAAAGTAGTACACAAATATCAGATTGGTATTAAAATTATCTCCGGCAACAACAAGACATTTAAACTTACACGGTGAGACAAATAGGCCCAAAAATAAATTTTCCGGCCAACTTATCTCGCGACCACTCATATAGTCTGTCACATGATGCTTATGTGGCATATTTATGATAACATGACTGCTGTAGTTAACTTAATTCAAATTATTAGAGTGATATATTTTTAAATTAGTGCAAAAGGAAAATAGGGGGTTTTTTAATTTGGGGGCTTCTTCTCCTTCTTCTATCAAATTAGGGTTCTCTATTACTTGAGAACATAGATTCCTTAAGTTCAAGCAATGAAGAACTACCAATTTGAAGGAAGGGGTCCCAAATTTTAAAAATTCATATTTTTTTAACATAATTTGAAATTTCTCCTTCTAATGGGTTGAATAAGGCTAACTACAGTTGTCACGTCATCATAAACATGTCACCTAAGCAAATGTGGCAGATTATCTGAGTGTTCGCTGGAAAAATGGCCGGAAAATTTATTTTTGGACCTATTTGTCTCATCGTACAAGTTTAAATAACTTGTTGTCACCGGAGATAATTTTAATACCTTGTTGATCATGGGATATTTCTTTTAATGCCAATTTGCTAATTTAGCCGATTGTAGGGGGGAAAATCTATGGACGGAAAGGTAAAATCTTAAGCTTTTTGCCACCATGGGTACCTCTTCTATGATTTTTTTTATTATTATGTCTAATTAAGACGGACGGAAAAGTTGGGACTCTACGTTGTGTGATAAAAGAATTCATGACGAATATATTAACTTTGTAGGTGTCACTTCCATATAGAATACCTCTTCTTTTTGCATATGGGTGTCTCTTTCATTTGTTCTTGTTAACATCAAGAATAAGTTACCTCATCAAATCTTCCTTGTAGAAAATAACCTTTCTTCTTTGGGTTTCATCTAATCAACCATAATGTGTTGGATTTTGTTGTTGTCATGTTCTCATAATTAGGTACAAGTAGGCCTCAACACTTATGTGTTGTATCTACTGACAAATTTGTTTGAGCTCATAAAACTTCATCATTAAAGTTAGTTTACAAAAATGATTGGTTTGAGCAATCAGGACTTATCCATTACGTTACATCAGCAATATCAAATATGCATGAATTGCATTAAGATGAAGATTCCATGACCTGGACAGTAGTTATCTTAATTAACAAGAACTGGCTCATGAATCCAACCTTTGTACTATCTTGTTATTTGATAAAGCTATAAATTATCACATTTAAACTGATTCTCATTTTGGAATGATATATTCTAATTTATCTATTTTATTTGAAATTTGGAGACATGTCTGCTATGCTATGGCTAAACAGTAAAGACATATTACTTTCTTGATCATAATCACTTATCATTTAACATATACTATGACTTGATCTGAGTGTCAATCGGAAAATATATATTCATGAAGTGTAAAATTTCAATGTTTTACATGTTATTGAATGGTTTTGAATTGGTAAGTGTTTCTTCTTTAGCAAGAGAATTTATATTCAAAAAAATTAAAATTAAAATTAAAATTGTCAACATCTTGCTTAACAAAAATACTGTGAGCCATCAAGTGGGGATTAGTATAACAGCACAATCCTACTTCAAATATCAACCACATAATCAACTTGGAAAGTTGCTTTGCCTTTTTCACTTTTTATACTTGGGTGCACTTTTGCCTAGATCTAGATGAAGTATCTAGAAAGTGTCATCTTCATAAAATATGGAGATATATAGAAACTCCTCAGGTTTATATTTTTCTCTGTATTATGACACAAACAGCAATTGGATTGAAACTAGTGGAACTACTATTATTATATTCATCAAAGTCAGTAACCTACTATATAGCTCGTACGATAATAATAATGTTAGGTTACATAGAAAAATTATTATTATGTTGAACGTTCAAACATTCACACAGTAATAAAGTATTCAATATTGTGCGGACTGCATATTGATTATTGCTGCTTAGAAACTAAGGGGCTGTTTCTTTCCTTTTCCCCACTTTTCCCCAAAATCGGCATTTTAAAATCGGAAAATTTTCCATAAAATTTTCCGGTTTTTAACACTCACTTTTCCCTCCTTTCCCCCACTTTCCAGTTTTTAAAAACGAAACAAACACACACAAGTGCTCAAAAATATATTTTTCCCCTCATTTTCCTCCATTTTTCGCCTTTTTTGGCCAAACAAACAGCCCCTAAGCAGACATGCTTATTTCCATGGTAAGATTTTCCAACTCTTGTGTTTTTGTGTTTGGGTAAAGGGGAAATTGGATGTAAGGTTGATTAGTTGAATATTGTGAATCTTGTTTTCATTTTTTTTAAACCTTTTAGAATATAATTTGAATCTGACAAAATTCTCAATACAAAACATGAGTTTTCCTACTAAGTCTTAAGAATTTCATGGAAACAAACAGACCAATAAAGACATGATGAACTAACATATAAGAGGTACATTCTGAACAATCATGATAATTTTAATTAATTCCTCAAAATATCCCCACATAAAAAATAAATAAAAAAATAAAAAAATTTAAACACTCTCTTTTTAGACCCAGACAAGATCCAAGTCACCTCTATATCAACCTCAATCCTTTTTCCCTGTCATATTTCCTTCTTGGACTTGAATTCTCCTCTCATCCCTGCTTCAAAACTTTCTCCCCTCTTCTCGTACTCTTCTCAACTCCCATTTTCTCCCCAAATTTATATCTTATTTTATTGCATTCACATTCACTTGCACAGAGAGAACTATGAAGGTTAGTATTCTGTTATCTCATAAACATTCGTTGGTTTTCTTTAATTAATCTCTTCAAGTGGATTTCTTCAAGAGAGTATTGATGGTTGCTCTGCTTTTAGCTCTTTTGGGTATATGATCTTGTATGTGATTGAATATTTAGTGGTTTTTGTGTATTATGATCATGCTTGTGATTCCATAATTGATGTTTATATATATTTTTTCTTTAAGAGAAAATAATTGATGTCTATATATTCATTTTAATACTGAATTCATTTATATACTATTTGGTCTATAATGCTAATGATCAAATTCAATGGCTTGAGAGCAGAAGATTGTGTTGAAATTGGATTTACATGATGACAAAGCCAAACAAAAAGCTCTCAAGGCTGTTTCATCTATCACAGGTATTAATTCTCTCTATTTCATTGGAATTTTCAGCATGGCATTGTTTTTTCCCTTGCTTGGTTGAATGGAAAGTTTCATGCGGGGGACCCATGTCCCTCTTTATGGGGTTGTTTGTTTGGGGGGGAAAATTTTTATGGAAAAATCTTGGGTTTCATGACCATTTTCACGAAGTCATGTGACCTTGTACTATTTTCCACCAATTTCCCTAAAGTTTCTTTGTTTTAGTTTGATTGCCACTTTGAAACTACAAGAAAACACTTTGAAACTACAAGAAAAAGTGTGGCGTCTCCCTCTTATTGGTTGATGTGACTTAAATTTAGAAAACCCGTTTCAGAGCTTTTGAAGAAGAAATAAGTTTAAAATTCTTTTTGAGGTTTCTTTACTGATTCTCTTTTTTCAGCCTTTTTCGTAAACGAACCAAACAGCCCCTAAAAAAGAGATGAATTCTGACACAGAATTTGCTGAGATGCGAAGCAAAATCTCCAGAAAAAATTCCATCAAAACAAACGCAAAATTTTGATTGAGTATTTTGATTCTGACAGAACTCTTCACTTCTTCAGGGATAGATTCGATCGCCATGGACATGAAAGAGCAAAAGCTGACAGTCACAGGCTCAGTAGATCCAGTGACCATAGTGAGCAAACTAAGAAAATTATGGCACACAGAGATTTTATCCGTTGGGCCGAAAGAGGAGCCCAAAAAGGAAGAGGCCAAGAAAGACGAAACCAAAAAAGAGGAGCCCAAGGAGGAGGAAGGAGAGAAGAAGGAAGAAGCAGATAAGAAACTTGATCCGCAGGAACAATTTTACCAGGAGCTTTTGAAGGCTTATAAGAATTACGATCCTCATATGACTACGCATTATTACATGCAGAGCGCAGAGGAGAATCCAAATGGTTGTGTTATTGCATGATGAGAGGAATAAAAATTCAAGAGCTGAGAGCTTTGTAGTAGTTTGATGGCTTGGGAGTGTTTTTGTGCACAGCAATTATTATTTGCAAATAATGAGTGTAAATAAACAGTTACGCTGCAATCTGAGTCTGTAATAGTTTTGTTGGGATTATGGTTAGAGTTAATACGGTTATGAGTCCATGTGATAAGTTTTTAGGTGTTACGTGGACATTTATGCCAATTTTTTATGTTTTGGTCGGATATGAATATAGGTCTTGTATATATGGATACGGATATGAATACAAGTATCCAAATACATGTAATGATCGGATTTTTTTTAATGTGTCGGTCTTGTATCGTTTATCCTGTTTATTTGTATCTTTGTTATGTTTGTATCTATGTCAATTTCCCCCCTTTTTTTTCCTTTTTTGGACACGAAATGGAATTTTCTTGTTGAATCAATCCATGTCTGTATTTATGTTCGTGAGTTGCATGTATTCGAAGTAGCGGGCCAAGGTGCTTTTATCCGTTGGTAATGTCACCTTCACCCATTTATTGTACTTTTAAGCTAAATTTAAGATTTTTACCTTAAAAAACAATTATTCATTTTTATTTTATTTTTCTCATGAAACTAAGCCAACCGCTAATTCTTCTCCTATGTTCTTAAAGTGTTCATTATCTTATATTTGTTTTTGTTACATAACTAGTGTTATTTTTGTTATATATACAACATGCAGTTTATTTGACTGTAACTTTTTATATTTTTCGTGTTTTAAGAAGCTGAGCTCGAATAGTCAAGATTGCAAACAAATAAAACTCAAACCGTCC
>JBAKGM010000002.1:2673828-2687250 GCA_037177215.1 Asparagus racemosus
ACTTTTTATATTTTTCGTGTTTTAAGAAGCTGAGCTCGAATAGTCAAGATTGCAAACAAATAAAACTCAAACCGTCCTAATTTAAATTTAAAATGAAAATAAAGTGGAACTCGAATTAGTCCTCGACACGCTAGCCATGGGTCATCGTTTAGTTAGTCGGTGGCCTAACAATGATATCTGATCCCCACTAATTATATAATGTTATTAAATATTAATTAATGTAACAAGCTATCACCTTCTCTACCATTAAATTGAAAGATTATTATCTATTATTCCATTCTAATGTCAATTATGTGATTATATAACTAATGGTATAGTTTGAAATTGTACTTAATTAAGTTTGGTTCATATAGGTTACTAAATGAGCAATAACTTGTACATTCTCAAAAATTGTACAAAAGATATTGTATGTGTAAAATCTTTTAGGAGATAATGATCATGAAAGTTAGAAAGAATATGTAGACTTAATAACAACAATCATAACAGTAAATGTTTCCTTAGTTGTCAACTCCATTCCGTATGGTAAAAGTTTCATCAAGACATTTCAATCGAAAATATTCTACAAATTGCAGTTTTCCTATCAACAAAATTGTTTAGTTATTGCCAATAAGAAACGCCATATCATTGTACTCAATAATGCACTTGTTAATAATTATAGAACAACTATCATTCATTAATGCTTTAGATATAAGAGCATGCAATTGCAGGTTATCCCTCTTTATATAAGTTGTATCACATATTAAAAAGTTATTAATTAATGCTTTAGAAAAATGAGTATGCAATTGACGGTTATTCCTATATTAAAAATTTAAGTTAAGGATTATAAAAAAACCCTTTAAGTTTAATGTTTTATTATAAAACCCCCAAAATATGTTAACTACAGTTTTCATACGGGTGGCAAAAATTATTCAGATTATATTTTTATATCTAAAAATGCAACTTATGCTTTGAAGAGTGTTTTCTAATAAAATCTTAAAGGTAAAAAGAGATTATCCGATAACCCCTTAAAATCAATTTTAAGGAGAGTTGTGGTTTTCTGATATTTAGACTTTAAATAATCCTTCAAGTGTAGTAAGCATGTGATCCTCATGGTCCCTAGAACCTTATAATAGATCCAAACTAGTTTTATACCCGTGCGTTGCTGCGGGGAATTCTTTGGTAAATTTTCTTTTATCAAAAAGAGATAAAATTTGACATAAATATAATTATTTATAAAAGAAGGCTACAATACACCCATTTTTCTTGTAGCATTCCTTTCATTAAAAATACTTTCTTATAGTCATGAGAACTTGAATTATACTTTAACTTTCTAAAACATATCTTTGAATTGTTTTAAATTTATTGAACAGATAGTATACATAAATGCTAAAACTAATTTAATAAATGTATTCATATTGTTTTTTAATTCTTTTTCTACATTCATATGAATTTGCAACCTCTCAAACTTAATTGTACAAATAATTACACACTTTATATCACTCTATTTGTATTGAATGGAAGTAGAATTTGAAATAAAATGCAAACTAATAAAGTAAAGAAATAAACCTTGCGCATGGCTCTTTGTCAAGTAGCTGATTAGTTGGATACATGCACAAACAATTTAATTAGGGACTCTGTAAACCTAAATACAGATTGGCAAAGAATAATTTAGTCTTTAAAAAAATATTTTGGTGGGTTATATGCACCTCCATCACCTAAGTTCAATTTATTAGTGCATATATCTTCTAGTTCCGTGATAGCGCATCTCATAATTAATCTTTAAATTTTAGTAAGAATCACATGATGATAGATTAATTAGAATTAGAAATTTATTAAAAGGAGCATTCATATGAGATTCTCATATGAGTTTTAAACTTAACAAAAAAATAACTAAATCACATGAGACCAAAGAGTGTATATATATTATTAGTGAAATAAAAAATAAAAATAAAAATAAAAATAAAAAACATTACCGTTTCCCATGCTCATGAAGTTCCAATAGAGTTATTCTATTTTTGTAATAAAGATTAACGGTTGTATAAAATATTGTAGCTTAAAGATGACGATGTTGAATTTTTATAGTGAATTAGTAGAGAAGGTGATTATGAGAATTTAAATGGGTTTGTATGAAAATTATTATGTTAATGGTTTATAAAACTATAATTTAATTCATGATGTTGTTTAGGGGTTATACACAGTGAGCATTTTGGAGTGGGTCATTAATACGTTGCAAAGATGACTTCATATTTTCAATATTATCATATTATTGATTTGAACCGTAAAGAAATAGATTTATAATATTATCATATTATTGATTTGAACTGTAAAGAAATAGATTTATAAATAGATTTTTAATATCCAAAATTCTAAGAAGTTGCCATGTGGAAACTATAGGGCTTAGTTCAAGTATGTAGATAGATGGATCTTTTGGATCAGACCCGAACCCGACCCGTTCCCGTCGCCGCCCTTCTTACAGTGCACTGATCGAGCGAGCGGCAGAGAGAGCACAAAATGAGCGGTGGCGGGAGCGCGAGCGCGCGAGCGGTGAGGCTCTTCGACGCCCACTGCCACCTCCAAGATCGCCGGATCTCCGCCGCCGCCGTCCCTCAACTCATCCGCACCTCCCTCGACTCCGGCGTCCTCCGGTTCGCCGTCAACGGCCTCTCAGAGGTATTAACAATCCCTAAAAATCCAAACTTTGGGGCATCGTGATTCATTTGATTTATTGATTTATTTAATTTTTATATTTTGCAGAAGGATTGGCATCTCGTGAAGCAGATGGGAGAGGAGTATCCGAGTGTCATTCCTAATTTTGGACTTCATCCGTGGTAAATTTCTGAAATGGGTTTTTTTTAATTGATATATACAACCAAATGCTCCATATTTGCAAATTTTCCCGCCACTAAATTGTACGATATTAAGCTAAATAACCCCAAATCTAATGATTTTAGTTTTTAAACGTTGGAAAGGGGAACGTTTGAGCTAAACCACTGACAAAAAATTATGAACATCTTAAGGAATTCCTTATTTGACAGGTGTTTTAGCCCAGTGTGGTAGAATTGAGGGGTAAGTTTCATTTGGGGGGTAAATTTGCGAATGTGGATGGCTTGGGAATTGATTTGAGAAAGAACTGAATTTAGTGATTGTGGGAAATTGGTAGGTATATTACTGAGAGATCGGCGAACTGGTTGGATTTGTTGAAGGGATTCTTGGAGATGACTCCTGCTGCTGCTGTTGGTGAGGTTGGAGTTGCTTTGATATCTATTTTGTTGCTTTTAAAACTAGTATTATGTTTGTTCCATAGTGATTGATGTTATTTGTTATTAGGTTTTTTCTGATGTTGGTCCCATAAATGATTAAATCTTTAATATCTTGAAATTAGTCCCTAAATCATTGAAATTTCTGTTAGGCCCCCTATTTCCTGTAAGTAGTTTCAAGATTAATCCCTCTGGCCAAGAACTAGGGGACCTAATATCCATTTCAATTATTTGAGGGATTAATTTTCAAAATATTAAAAAATATTAAAAATTTAAGGGACTGATAATTGAAAATCCGTTGTTATCCACAATATAGATAAGATTTAAGTAACACACACATGCCAATAAACATTATTGAGAGGGTAAAGAAAAAAAAATTTCCTCTGAAATTTAAGGAAATATATCTTATTTGTAGAAGTGGTTGATTGCTTGCAGACTGGTCTGGATAAAGGGTCAAAAGGAAAGCAAATTGAATTCACTGAACAGGTCAGGAATTATAGTTCTCTATTTACTTAAGTTATCTGTCTTTGTTTAGTTGTATGTGTCTTTGTCTGCGAGTGCTCAAATGTATGAGATACGTGTTGATATTAATCTACAAACTGTCACCTTTACAGCTGCTAGTTAAGCTTTTTTGTCAATTGGCTCCACCTTCATTATTCTCTTCTTCCAGATTGACGTGTTCCGTAAACAACTTGAACTTGGGACGGAATTAGAGAGACCAGTTTCCATCCACTGTGTACGTGCTTTCGGCGACCTTCTAGAAGTACTGAAGTAAGTCATATTTTTCATCAATTTTTTGTAGCAAAGTCAGACAGTGAGATGAAATTTCTATGATAAGAAATAAATGGAAATTGTATAATATTTTAAAGATTGGAGTGTACTTGTTTTCTTAAGCCATATATCTTAGTACATCCTCTCATGAGCTATATATTTCCATTGTACAAACACCATCTTTCAACCATAAGGCAAGCCTATTGGAAGAAGTGGACTGTAATATGTACTTTCAAATTGTAGTATTGCTTAAATGTATTGTTGTGGAAAATGATACTGATTTCAGAAATAATTTATATGGACTTTTCAAATAAATAAACACCAAGAGTTATAATGTTTGGGTTTCCTAGCACAAGTTCGATATCCAAGAATAATGTGGCAATTGTCAACAATCTGCATTTCAGTAAATATCTGGAAGTTCAGGAATTATTTGGTACGAACTTGGGATAAGAATGTAAGCAAGCAGTGTAAGAAACTATATACCACTACTTAAATATATAAATGTAGCACTGGTGCTCTTGCGACATAAGGAAACACTTTCCAGGAATTTTTTTGGCATGATAGTTCAAAAGGAGTGCATCATAGAAACACTTCCCAGGATTTTTATGGCATGATAGTTCAAAGGGAGTGCCTCATATTCAAATCTTGGCCACCGTTTTAGATAGGTGGGAACCATTTTTTTTAAACGAGATTATGTGTTATGTTTAAAAAAATGTTTAGCATGTGGAACTCCGTGCTCTGAAAACAGTCGAACGAAGAGTACATGGAAGTTTTTTTCTTCATGGGGTTTGAGCTTATCCTTTCTTTCTGAATTAGCTATTACCTTGGACATTTCGAACCTATGATGCTAAAACCGTCATATATTTTTATGACCAGAGACACAGGACCTTTCCCTGCTGGTGTAATTCTGCATTCATATCTAGGATCTGCTGAAATGGTTTCTCCACTTGCTAAACTTGGTGCTTACTTTTCCTTTTCTGGGTATCTTACATCTATGAAATCGACAAAAGCAAAGAAAATGCTTAAAGCGGTTTGTATATCATATTCAAGAATCAAGATACTTGCTTTCTTTACAGCTTTCATTGCCATTAAGAATTTAGGGTCAGTCCATTTACTGTGGAATTTTGTAGGTACCTATGGATAGAATTTTGTTGGAGACAGATGCCCCAGATGGATGGCCAAAGTTGGAAAGAGATTCTTTCCTAACTGTTCCTATGGATGAATCTATTTCTCAGGAACAGCAAGGGGATTCAGCTTCTGATGCATCTCCTCCACCAAAAGAGGAACTGAACCATCCTGCTAACATTCGTACAGTAAGTTGCTTTGGTTGTTTGTATATTTCTTTAACACTGCATTCTTTTAAGTAATATAATTGTCGGTTATTGACAATTATATTACTTAATTAATTTGTTGTTGGCATATATGGCCAGATGTGGCATTTTGACCCTCATTGATATAAAATGTCCAAATATGAGCTCTTATTACCCTCTCTCAACCTGGTTACTATGCTATCAAGTCTAAATAGAATTGTTGGAGAAGTGGATAGCAAGTGATTTCAGCAAATGAAAAAAGGAGGGTGGGTGTGTCTGTGTGGTGGTTGGCCGTGGAGGCGAGAGAAGGGTAGAGGGTTGGGGTGTGGGTGGGTGGCTGGGTGGGTTGTTGGGGTTGGGGGTGGGGGGGGGGGGGGAAGGATCTTATTAATTTTGGTGTGTGCCCAATCTTGAATTATGAAGAGGATAGGATAGGGGTTCAAGGAATAACTGGATTGTTCTCATATTAATTTATGGAATATCTTGAGGACAATATAGCCAGGAATGTGGATGTTTGGAAATTAATTAGAAAAATGTGCAAGGGGAGGAAATGACGGATCTACATGTCCATTTATCATTCATATCTTCTTTTATTCTTTCACTTTTTTGTGGCAATTTTACCTGATATTTTGTCTTAGAGATGAACTCTCTTAGGCATAGAAAAAGTTATCTAACATTTCATCTAGATCCCGCTTCATAGCTGCGTGACCCATTGATTCAGGTAGTTGTTTGTCTTTTTACCCCCTTAATCTTTTCCTCTTCTTCTTTCTCTTCCACTTCATGTCTATCCTGTATCTATCTTTCTAGCCAATAAATTCCCTGGGCACCTTTCCTCTGTTTCTCAAAGAAAGATAATCACAGGATGTAGAACCTTTCCTAGTCTTAAGGATTTTGCTAAAGAATCATAGGTCTAGCAGTTGCTACTTAAGTTTGAGTTTGCTATTTAGAACTCGATTGGTATAATGAAATTTCAGCAAACAAAAAAGAACAAGAAGAATTTGAAAGGTTGCTCCTTGATGATATGTGCCCAACGTGCTTGATTAGATAAGGTGGACTGTTTAGGGATCTAAGCATTATGATACATTGCCCCTAGACTGCAATTCGCTCATAAAATCTTTCACGAAGCTTTCTCGACCTTGAGTTGTGTTCCATAGTCCACCCCAGTCTGATTTCAAACCATGTCTCAACTTTTAAATACATTCTGTTTGGGATCTACATCCCCAAGGAATATAGTACATTCTGGTTAAAGATCTACATCTCCAAGGATACACACACACGCACACACACATACGCACATAGATATAGACACACACACACACACACACACACAAGGAAGGGCATAAAAATAATCGGAGTAGCAACTGTTATAGCACACATCTGGGATTGGATATATAACAATGAAATCAGGATAAAGCTGAAGAAGGGATGAACGAGACCCTCTTTTCCTTGTCTGAAACCCTAGACTTTGAGCCCGATGTCATTGTGCGTCTAGCTAATCACCTGAACTAATAAAATTGAAGGAATCTTTGTGAGGAACTCTACATCTGTTTGGTTAACATTCTGAGGCCATCAGTTTGCATCATGTGGCCTGAAGATAGTCCTATATGTGCTAGTGAAAGATAGTTTATAGTGTACGTAGCCACAGTGTGATCATCATAATTTTTCTGATTACTATTTAAACCTCACGCTTGAATCATTGAGCAACAAAACATGTGTATTGTAAAGAATATCCCAAGTCTAGATCATGCTGCAAGCGTCGTGGTATATGACTTTAAATAAATTATAAATAAATAAATAAATAAAAGCACATACACCAACTCTTGGGTTTGAGAATCTAATTATCACCCTTGTGTGTATTTACTTTCTATAATTCTATTGCAATCTATTACTCAAACAAGGCCCATGCTGATGTGCAATACTGAATAATTGTAAACGTCAATCCAAAACAATCAAGGACGTGATTCATCATGTATGCTTTAAACACAGGTAGCAACGAACCATAAATAATCTAGGACTGGAAATTTCATAAATCAATAACAGCAGGAGATAGTATATTGTGTAACCTTGAAATGCAAAGCTCAAGCTCAAAAAAGTACAGTGATATATTCTTTGTTTTTACCATTTTGTGATTATACATGCTCATGGATCTTTTTCAGGTGCCTGTTGTTTAGACTGCAGTTACAATAATGTAAAACCAATGTCCTATGTCAAATAAAAGCCATCTTAATTTGTTCTATTCCAGGTGTTGAAATATGTGGCCAAAATGCTGGAGATGCCTGAAGAGGAACTTGCAGAGTTGAGTTACCAAAATGCTATGCGCCTTTTCTCTTTTCGCGGCTCAAAGGTTCTTGAACAAAGTTGAAGTTAATAGTTCTCAGTCTGTTAAAGATGCATACTAAGATGTAACTGAAATTTGTATATATAATTCCATGTGTTTTTGTTCGCATGGAGAAAATGGGTTTTAATTTGATATTACATCGTAGCTTCTCTGTTTGCAGAGAGATTCCCTAGTTTTTCAGCCGAAATAGACAGAGCTTCCTATGTTCTGTTCAAATATCCCATTTACAAAAGGGTGGTTGATTGCGGATAGACCTCTGTACTATTGCCCAATTGCGGATAGGCCCCTGTACTTCTATTGTTGCAAGCAGTTCACCTGAATGAAAACTTTTAACTCTTATGCTGTATTAGAGAAAGAGAACTGTTTTTGACAATTAGACCTCCTAAGGGTAAAGCCGTCAAAAAAATTTCTCCGAGGGTTTGTTGGCAATAATAAAATTCAGCAGTTGGGCTGTAGTGCAAGGGGTCTATTCCTGACTTAACCCTTTATAAAAAAAACATGATCAATGGTTTAAACGAGTCGCATTTAATTGGATATAGGGGGAAAACAATTAATAGTTTCGATGGGAATAAAATAAATATTGGGTTCTGCTCGGAAAAAAAATATATACATAAGTTGCCATGGACGACCAATTTGTCGTTTGATATTATTTTTAAATTTGATTCATATACCTTCGAAGTTTTCAAGCCTATTTACCATCATACGTATGTACAACAAGTACATTTTGATAAACTCTTCAAAAACATCAAGTTAAGGTTTCATTAGTTGTCAACTCCATTTATAATAGGCGTTAGGAATAAGTTAAGAGAGTTGACAATAAGAATCTTCATAGTTAAGGTTTCATTAGTTGTCAGTGCTTGACTAGTTCCGTTGATTGGATACAGTTTGATATAATTGAAAACGTAAGCATGATGCGTGCTACTAATTGCATTCATCCTAATAGAAATATTGTTTATGCCAGATAATTGTACTCAATATGCAATTGTTGATTGAATTACAACTTGTTATATTAAAGGTATTAGATATAGGTAAGTACGCAATTGAAGGGTAACCATGAAGGTATGCCAACCATTAAAAGGAACGGAAACGTTTAAATGGGGTTCCATTAAGATTTAAGCTTTGTTAACATACAAATTAGGATCAAGAGAGGAAAAGATATGGGGGCGATTGAAAGACATGGAAGATTTTAGGGACCAATACTGAAAAACCATAGTAAAAGACTGTGTACATGCTAATTATCACTTAGCTACCTCAAAGTTTCACCTATCTTATCAGTAAAGGACGATAACACCTTTGATTTAATAAACATTTCATCTCCATTTTTAAGAAAAAGTTTAAGGCCTCATTTGGCAACAAGATAGCGGAAAGGTTAAAGGAGGTTTAACTCCTCATTGACCTTCCAAATAAAAAAAAAGACACAAGTGGTTTTAAAAAGCCCATATTGAGGGTTTAACTCCAAATTAATCTTTCTAATGACGAGTTAACAATTCTGAAAGAGAATCTTTTTAGAATTCGAAGACGACCAGGAAACTTGTACATGTGCTCTACGCAAGCTAAGACATCATACATAATTATTTGTAACATTAAAGTAAATAAATTTAACCAATCATATATGTTGAAGTAGTTCGTCATCAAAAGTAAATTTTCAAATTGTTCTAGTGTTTTTAGGATACTATACACTATTGATCTAATCTTTATTTTTTCAATGGATTAACTTTGATTTTCTATTTTAAATTGTTTTTTATTAGCCTTCTCAACAAATCGTTTACTTAAATAATACAAAATGACAATGTTTCTTATACTTCAGATGAATGCAAATTCTAATTTAATTTATTTTAATATAACAATTATTAGAAAACTTTCCTATTTTCAACAGGATTAAATTTGGTATTTTTAGAAGAGTCAGAATGGTTAATCTCCATAGTCCTTCTCTATTTGCCAACTTGAGGAAATACTTTCTAGATGATTGATAGTAGCATGCTGTTTAGGAAACTTTAGCATATAAAAAAAGTAGTGATAAGTGTACTACACCCCTTGCGCTACTTTGACACTATCGCTCACAAATGGGTAGGGTCATGAAAACTCACCACTAAAATATTTAAGTGGTGAGTCATCACGACCCCTCTCTTTTGTAAGTAATAGTGCCAAAGTAGTATAAGAAGAATAGTACCCTTAGTATTTTTTGTTTAAAAATGCGATGAAATACAACTAAAGGTATATAAAAATAAAAAGGTGTACTTTAACATCTAGCAAATTAGACAGACACGTATATATAAGAACGGTAGCAAACCAAGGAGCGCCAGATCAGAGAAGAGAGAGAAATGAGGCTTTTCGATGCTCACTGCCACCTCCAAGATGGCCGGATCTCCGCTGCCGTCGTCCCT
Organism: Asparagus racemosus; assembly: GCA_037177215.1. Classification (NCBI taxonomy): domain Eukaryota; kingdom Viridiplantae; phylum Streptophyta; class Magnoliopsida; order Asparagales; family Asparagaceae; genus Asparagus; species Asparagus racemosus. The sequence goes on from JBAKGM010000002.1 coordinate 2,683,868, forward strand.
CAACTCATCGGCACTGCCGTCGACTCCGGCATCCTTCACTTCGCCGTCAATGGCACCTCTGAGGTAATCCATCCATCATAACTTAAAACTCCCAGATAACCCAAAAAGATTCAAAACTTCAGTCCATAATTTATTGGATTCATTTTTTTTTTCAAAAAACCTGTGCAGAATGATTGGCAGCTAGTGAAGGAGATGGGGGAGGAGTACCCCAGTGTTATTCCTAACTTTGGTCTTCATCCTTGGTAAGGACTTAGGGTGTCCTCGATATTTTCTATTTTGCAAAATCTTGTTTATATAAGGGAAGCCGAGATACATAGAACGTGATGTGGCAACTATGTTTTTTCCTTTTCCGTTTGGTTGTCATGGAAAGTGATAGCAGAAGCTAGGCAAGTAAAACTAAAGTGATATGTGAAAAATTTAAAATATATAATCCCTTTCCAATAGCCAAACTGGAAAAAAAAAGAAGGTTATTTGCAACTTTAATAGTACACGGCTTCATTATTTTTTAACTTTGATAGCCTGATGTTATGTACTGACAATTTGATACCTCAAAAGTTTGATCAAATTGACATAAATTTGTCTGTTTGATAGCCCAAAAGTCAACTTTGTTCTTTTTTTTTTTTTTTTTTTGGATATAACTTTGTTCATTTTCCTTGAACTCAAGAACATGAAATTTAGTAAGAAAATTTATTTCTCATTCACTTTTCTATATTGACAATTTCTTGAACAAGATTAAGGTCGTTTTTTCCACACTCTATCAAATAGCCAAAACATAACTTCAGAGTATCGATCTTAGTTAAACATGGTAAAACTTTAGAGTATTAAAGTGCAAATAACTCTTTGAAAAATGAATTTACTAATAGTCTTAAATGGATAGGTTCATCGCTGGGAGATCCCCAAATTGGTTCGAATCGTTGAAGGGTTTCATGGAGACGACTCCTTCTGCTGCAGTTGGCGAGGTTGAGTTCCCTTTTTTTTTTTGCTGTCTACTTTGTTGCATATGATTTTGTCGTTTCTACGTGACTCTCATATCATTTTGTATCTTTTTATAACCCAAAGTTTTCTTCTGGTGAAGGTTAATTTTCTATCTATTTTGTTGCGACGATGTTGTTGCTTCTTTGTGATTCATATTATTTTGGATTTTATAATCCAAAGTTTCGTGTCCTTTGTCCTTATTTATTTTTGAACGCACCTAATTTCAAGTAGGCTTCCAAATTATTTATGGAGTAGTTATCAGTGCACTATTTTTTTTTACTAATTTGGAGCTATCACAAATAAAAGAGTGTGATCCTTTTTTTTTAATTTAAGAGTAGTGATCAATATACTATAACTTTTTTTCAAGGGTAGCGATCAGTGTACTATAACTTTTTTTTTTTTTGAGAACGCGGGGTTCTTCTTTGAAAATTGTAATTAAAGAAAAAGATTTGTGATAGTGTCATAGTAGTAGAAAAATTATAGTACACTTGACATTACTCTTATTTTAAAGGCGTTTTTTTTTCAATGCTAAAAGATCACTGAAATTGCTATTAGGTCCCGAAGTATTAAGTTATTTTGAAATTAGTTTTCTGATTACAAGTAAAAATAGTAATTGGAGGGATTAATTTGAATTAACTTATGAGAATTCGGGGACCTAATAACAAATTTAATTACTTGAGAGGCTAATTACAGCTTAAGAACCAAGGGGAGATGATAGCAAGTTCAATGATTTGGCGGACTAATTTCAAAATATGAAAGATGTTAGAGACTAATATTGAAAAGACCCTATTTTAAACCAGCATATTATATTTCATTTCAGTATATATACAACAAATTACATCAAAGTATAGCAACTAATTACATCCAAATAAACTAGTGGGAGTCCCTTACACATTTGTTCTTGCATTTAGCATAGTACATTTAGTCAACTGTATAGGTACATAGGGGGATCTCATCATCTCAAATACATTTGTTCTTGCATTTAGCATAGTGTATAGTGTATAGGTCTGATTTGTGCAATTCGTTGATTGCTTGCAGATCGGTCTACATAAAGATTCAAATGTGGAGAAGAGTGATTTCAGTGATCAGGTCCACTATTTTAGCTCTCTAGTTACTCATACTTATCCTTATTTTGCCCCTCTCTCTCTGTTTATATTTTGTGCGTGTGCGTGTGAGATTATCCGCATTTACTCAAGTTAACGAAAGTTTGTATTAATTTAAGAATATAATATGTATCATATGACATATGAGTGGTTTCTCGCATATGCAGTGATGTGGCTTAATCTTAATTAAGCAATATTGGTTTAGTAATAAAGAAAAACCTCTTTATTTAGTCACATTAATTGGCTGAGATTCAACCACATCACTGTATATGAGAGAATCCTCTCATATATCAATGACATCCATTATTTTCTAGGGGTGTGTTTGAGCCTGGAGTGAACATGACCCAGTTCTAGGTGTTTTCCTATTGGGTAAAAACTGTGCCATAAGTTTTTGTAGGTCAAGGCCAAATGTTGGCCTATAAATCGGTTTTATTTTGGACCATCCCTCTCCTGGTCTAAAGTAGAACTGGTTTAGAATAAAAGCAGGCTGGGTCTTGACCCAATTTTAGATGGTTTGCCAAACACACCCTAATATTAATTTATAGATGGTCATTTTTATTTCGCAATTTACTTGAGATTTTTCGTTCATGTTGAAGGTTTCCAACTTTACTACTATACTATTTCCTCCAGGTTGAAGTTTTTCGGCCACAACTTGCACTTGCTAAGGACTTGGGGAAACCAGTTTCCGTTCACTGTGTAAACGCTTTTGATGACCTTTTAGAAATAATGAAGTAAGAATTCATCATGATTTTCAGCAATTTTATGCGACAGACAAACAATAAGAATTTTCCAGGGAAAACAAATAGTAGCTAATAATATAAAGTTATGAAAATTATATATTTTTTTAACAAATTGTATATCGTATCGGGAGAGGTATAACACTTAGTAACTGCAATTTATTCTGAAAATAATGACACCAAAGAGCAGAGGGGAGCCTCATAGTGTTCAGTGGTGTTCATAGGATACTACTGTATTGTCTACTTTATACATATTTTTATTTGTATTTACTATCTAAGGCATTACTGAAATTAGAATAGGAGACCATTAGAATTAGAGTAGGACACCACTAAAATGGATAAAAGTATAAAATTATCAATATAAAATTTTATATATAACCATGATAAATTATGTGGAAACACCACTAGACAAAATCCTAGATCCCCCACTACTCAAGAGCTGAAATAGCTATTGGCTTGCGGGTCTATTTTGGGTTTTTTCTAGATTAGTCCCTTATATCTTTTAATATTTGAAATTAGTTCCTCAAATCATTCAAACTATTCTTAGGCCCTCCAATTCTTAATCCCC
>JBAKGM010000002.1:2693265-2709766 GCA_037177215.1 Asparagus racemosus
TATATATATATGGGTTTCTATCTAACAACTTGAGCTTTGGGATAAAAAGGATTACCACCGTGGTATCAGAGCATCAACGGTTAAATTAAAGATAGGTCTAGGGTTCCAATCCAATAGAAGAATAACTTACTTCGATCTTATGTCTCATCTTTACAGTAGGGGGAAAAAGATCTAAGGGAACTACTATTAATATTTATATATTAGTTCTATTAACTATACAACTTTATTTATGATTCTGGAAGTTAAAATAGGATAAGAAGCTAGCAGAAAACAACTTCTAGTACGACTATCAAGAGGCCTCAAAATTCCAACAGGATGTTAAACAAGAATTGACTTGTAATTTGTACTCTGTATTTTCTTATATGTAGATAACAATCAGCCAATCATAAGCCAAACTAATTGAACGATGGATGAAAACTAATCCTAGTATATCCTGCAGACAGGTGGGGGAAAAAGTAAAGAACTAAAGAACTCTGTAACATGGTAAAAGCCTAACTAAAACTTTAGCTATTTTCATTCCTTACAGAGATTATCTGCCACACAGAACATAACAACTACTACATGAAACCACTGCGAAAATTTCCTGTAAATACACAAACACCACTGCTCCTTTTGTCCAATTATGGACCAAAGGAAAAAAAGTAATAAATAAATTATTTGAAGGAAAGTTGGAGGTTGCTAATAGTAAACATGTACAAGTCTTGATAAACCCACAATGTACATTAATTCAGTACACAAGCATGCACATCGGCTTTTTCATATAATAAATAGGAGAAGCAAGTTCCTACCTTCTTGTAATTCCGATTCCTCGAATGAAAGCATTAATAGAAGTTGAAGACACACCACGACGCCTTAATCCAGCTAGTGTCATTAGGCGTGGGTCATCCCAGCCATCTACCCACTTCTCCGTGACTAGCCTATTTAACTGAGGAGATAAAACATAACCGCATAAGAAAAATAAGAGAACAAGTATTAACAGTAAGACTTTATATTATCTAAAGGAGTCATACAACCTACCTTACGTTTAGACATCACTGTGTTTGAAATATTTAACCTTGAGTACTCCCAAACATAAGGCTCGTAAAGTCCTAGAGCTTCCAGTAACCAGTAATATGAAGGACGACGAATCTCAAACTCAAGAGTGCAAAGCTGTAGAAAACCACCGAACATTAGTAGGCAGCATAAAGAGAAATGGATAAATTACTTATTAAAAGAAACCCAGGGAAAAAGCAAGGATGATCAAGTTAATGAAACACACAAACATTCTGTTTAAATACACAAAAGATAATTGATGCATAGAACAAAAGAAGCAGAAACAAGGAAAGAGAAACATATGCACAGATGTACATTTGCATACTTACGAAACCAAATTAATTCTTTCATGAAAAATCTCTTCATACATAATCAAATCAGCAAAAGAATATTTCAATCGTTCATGGAGTTAAGATTCGAGGACCATACTACCATGCAAGTCCAAACAAAGTGACTGAAGAGCACTAGCGTTATCTTCCTTTAGCAAACTTCTCCTCCTTAAGCTCTAGAGGTTTATTTTACAGAAACATTCTAAAACTTTCCTATAATTATTAGGATGACACACCATAATTGGTATTCTATTTTAGTTTAACTTTCCTTACACCAAGATAATTATCTTAAGTAGCCTCTATCTGATGACCTGCAACGAAATATTTCACTGTAGTCATAGTCATACATCTAGCAAGTGAAACTTTAGTTGAGAAGATCAGTTAGATTTCTTTTCTGTATGGGTCTATTCTACCATAACCTTTTTCATGAAAATGGGAAGGGAAGTAAATGTTGATTCATTCGTCAATAATAAAACTATGATGTGGGGGCATAGAATCAATGCTGAATCTGTAGCGAAAAGAAGACAACTAAGTACAGCCTGAGAGATTGGCAAGATTAATTCTTGTGGCTGAAATAACAGCACTTTCCTTTTCAAAGTTGATATAGTAGGCATAGAAACAATAATAGAATAATCTCTATGTTTTAACCCAAAAAACAAATAGCCCAAAATTTAGTTGATGTCTCAAAGAATCATTTCAGCTTATGATTTCTTTTGGGCTTAACACCTTAAATCAAAATAATGACTAGTGTCATCATCCTGACAGACAGTTGTGAAAGCACATGGTATCTATTACACTCCTGTCATAGAAAAGGTATTGAGTGCAATAGTCTCCAGTGCATAGATCAGAATGAACAGCTATATTAAGTATTTAGATATGCTACGAGAACTATTGCACATGCAAATGCACGTGCGACAGATGCGAAAACTTAATCCTTCCAAATTTTATATAAAAGGGGCACTTACAGTAAAGTTTTATCGAGTTTTATAAAATATTTTTATGATTTTTTTTAGATGAGTTTTTATATTTACCTTATTTGTAATTGTGTATAACATATATGTCAATTTGACCAGTTATGTGATTGTAATGAAATAAAATAGGGTACATTGTAATTTGGCGGATTACTTTCAAAATAACATCCTAAGAGCACTTTAAATGATGTTAATAACAAGAGTATGCCTCATATTTTATCATCAAATTATTAATCTAAGTAACTATATTTTAACTTTGGATAATATTTTTAGATTAAAACAAATTGAAATTCCAATTGTTGTATTTATATTCATTCATATCTAATACTTTGTTTTAGATAAGAACATTATGATTTTATATTTATATCTTTTACGACACAAATAGATAGGTATTCAATTAGTGAGTTCATGTCATAGTCTAGAATGTTCTAGAAAAAGAAAAGAGAGGCAAAAAAAAAAGAAAGGATAGGAAAATTACCTACATACCCCTCACATTTTTATTAGGATGTAAATGTCCTTCAAACTTTTTGGTACCCTCACTAAGTTTTAATATAATAGTATAGATAAATGTTGCAAGATTACAGCCTTATTCCCGAACTAAAAGCATGAAGTGAAATAGAGTTCAGAACTTGTTGAGTACAAGAATAAACAAAATTGGTTGCCGATATCACATATAAGAATACAGACTATCTGCACATATAAGAATACAGACTATGTTAAACTAACATACAGATACTAACCGAATGTGTGATGTTTTCAAGAGAATCCACTATGCAATGAGCATAATCATAACTTGGATATATACACCATTTGTCACCAGCATGAGGGTGGGGAGTGAACTGTATACAATTTCAAACAGGAGAGTTTAGAGGAGAACTAAGCTAAATAAATCAGAGCTTTATCAGTTTAAACTTGCCTTTATACGATAAGCTATCAAGTCATACATATTTTTATTATCACTTTGCATATCTTGTTTCAGTCTAAGAGTAGCCCTTCCCTCTTCAATCATTCCTCTTTTCATCTCTTCAAACAGCTGTAATGATTCTTCAACGGGTCGATCTCTCCATGGGCTATTCATCTTCTTTTCCCTAAACTCCTTGACTTCCTCTGGGCTCTTAATAAGACAGATATGTCAGTATTTGAGTTCAGCCTTTTGATGATAATTCTGGATAATTTTAATTATCTTTTTTAAACATGAATAACTCATAGGGTTATACACATAGTCATGACAATCTTGCTTGTAATCTTGCTTGTAATCCATGACAAACCTGGTGATCAACATAAGCTCGACCTTTCCTTATCAGCTCAACTGCAAGATTGTAGAGATCTTCAAAATAATCACTTGTATAGGTAACCTAGTAGAAGAGTAATGATCAGACGGTATTATCGAAAGAGAATAAAAAAATAACTAACAGAACAAGATATCCACTAGCATCAATATAAAATAATTAACAATCACTAGTAAACCTTGAAAGGCTGCCAACCCATCCACTGTACTATTTCTTGGATATGCTCTATGTACTCCTGTTTCTCAGCTTCAGGGTTAGTATCATCAAACCTAGCATAACAGAGATGCAGTAAGAAACTTCACTCGAAATATTTTGACATTTGAACCAAAATAGATATTTGATTTAGACATATGGTATGGGTATGTGAACAGATTATGCACAACAGTAACAACTAACAAATTATACAAGATTGTCTATATAATGTTTGTTATGCATAGCAATAATTTCTCTTTGTTTCCTTATATTACCATATTGAATTATTCCATAGGAGATATTTTTTTTAGTAAATAAAATTTATATCATTTAAGACCAGTCATCAATTTCACTGGCAAGATTAGCAAAGGGATAATTGTCCAACGATGCATGAAAAGGACTTCAATAGAAATAAGTTTGACTATTAAATAGGAATGTATTTGAAGATATAAGGAACAGTGCGCAACAAAATAAATCAGCCACAAACATAAGAAATCTACAAACCAGAGAAAAAAGTGAAAAAAAAGCCAAAATAGTATAGCAACTTAATAAGGAAAAAAACATTTGAAGGTGAAGCCCCTTATGTTTAAAATGATCACTACAACAGTGTAGCATAATACTAGCAGAATTTGAATACAAATTCATGAAAATAATTGTCATGAACAGAATAAAACACTAGCTATTGTTACCTCAAATAACATGATCCAGCTCTATCCTTTGCAAGACCAAAATTGATAAACATGGCCTGCATCACTAATGAAGATAAGAAATCTAAACAATACATGATCATGACCATATGAAACATAGTCTTTTAACTGTGCAGTGTATCCTAACCTTGGCATGGCCTATATGTAGATACCCATTTGGTTCAGGAGGGAACCGAGTTAAAACTTTACCGCCAGTTGACTTAAGATGTTTCTCTAACTTTTCCTTTGTGTTATGAGCCCGCCATACACTGCCATCACTAAAAAATATCTCTGTATGTACCTAATGCAAGCACAAAATAGATGTAGGTGTAAAACATAGGAACTTCTCTTCAGGCAGATAGGAGGTTGCATGAGATTAAGTGGTTAACAAATAAAGAGAGAAAAACAGAATGTTACATAAAAGTGTGAACTCCACAGTGACAAGAAATGCCGACTCATGTTAGAAGAATATAGACCTAAAAAGGTTTTGTTTATGAAATGGATGAAATAATGAAAATCAGAAATATTTTAAAAAGCTAATAGTGATCAAGCAAAGTGGGTACCCTCTAGTCAAACATCGATCCAGATTAAATGTCTGCTTGCAAAGCCCTGGTGTCTGTGTATAAGGTGAACATATTTCTTTCTTCAATGCTAGGCTGCCAGCTTATTCCATTCAAATTAAACATTTAAAGGCGCGCACGTGTGTGCAGTCTCTCCCAGCAACATCCTATGATATAGATCAGCATTGTTTTCAAAAAGCGGTTTGGGCGTTGGGTACTTACTTAGGCCTCCTAGGTCTTGAGTGGGTCTAGTGGAGTATAGACCGCTTGGACTGCACTACATCAAAAAAGTATCTTGCTCACTTAGGCATAGTTATGGATGAAGAGAATGGGCCAAGTCAAAACAGATTGGATCAAAACTCTGAATCCAAGTACATCTTAGGCAAACAGCGAGGATAGAATTTGGTATCTTCAAAAATAGGCCATCTTAAGCACCCACCTCAGCGCCTAGACCAGGCGCTTGGTCTGGCGCCTAGCGCTTTCTGATCAAAGTGATACTCAGCCAAAATTTCACGGCAAGATGTATGCCTAGGACACTCATGAAATTTGATTAAAAGTAGAACGTCGGCTAGCGACTTGAAACAGGACGTTATAGGACGTCTTGTTAACTAACAGAGTGAGAACAACCTTCGTTGCATTAGCAGAAAGTGGACGTTGGATGTTCAGCTGCCGCATAATTTTTGAGACACGACTAGTGTTACCTTAGACAGATTTTTGGATTAATCGGCATTGTTTTATCCTTCTTGCCAGTATTTTCTAGGGGTTAAATAAACTTGTTTTGAGTGGTTGCTATCTCTATTTCTAGCTTTTTTTTTTAAGGTGCTCAATTTGATTTTTGACTGGTTCTATTCAGTAGTTGGACATTATGCTAAAAAATGCAATGGTGTAATCTCAGCTTTGTTTGATGAATGAGTAATACAATAGAGAGATTATCCACAGAAGAGAATTATTTTAATTGAGATCGTACGTTGACTGTTTCTTTCTAAAACCCCATTCCTTCCACATTACTACTGACGAGTCATGAATCAAAGAACATGTTACCCACAGTAATTCCCTTTTTTCCCCCAAATGTACCTTTGAGTTTTCCTCAGGCTGAGGAAATATAGAGAAAGGATTTAACTCCTCTTCAGGAGGCGTTGTCAAAGCTGCTGTAGAGATTTTCTTTTCCTGGGAGTATAAAAAAATTTAAACAGAGCAATCATAAATCATAACTTAATAATTAGAGTTAAAAAGTCATAAATTAATAACTAGAGTTAAAAGGTACCCACTGGCATGTCTCACCTCAACTTTTACAGGTTTCTCTTTCTTCTTTTTCAAAGGCTTTTTATCATCTTCTGCAGTCCTCTCGCCAAGTATACTTCGAAGCCTTTCATCAATTGCTTCCTGTTGCAATATGAAAAAGAGTCACAAAAGCAGTATATACCATATCTCTTGAACGTTTTGTGCATCAAATGAAATATAATCACCTTCACGATTTTAGCATCAGCCCAGGGAAGTCGCTTCCTTACTTGTCCGCATAAGTTGCCAACTGAAACCAAAGCGTGAAAATGAGCAGAAATCAAATGGGAGTCATACAAAAAAATCTTGAACAAAAACATGGAAAGTGAAGAACAAGGCAAAGAAAATGGAAATGTGGGGGAAAAATAACGGAAAAACAGCAGATTCTACTACAAGATAGAAGAAGACCAAAACTGATTAGTAAAAATATGTCAAGGACTGAATGAAAAATTTAGCTTGCATTACTACGACGACAAATTTCAATTAAAAAACTACGATAGAACAAAGGAATCAGCAAATTTTCTAACATTCAAATGATTAAAAAAGGGATAATAGAAGAACTCCACAAGGCCAGGTGTGATTTAATGTTAGAAAAAGCAGCAGCCGGAAAAAAGGTAGATTCTACTTCTCGTTAGAAACAATAAGCTAAAAATAGCTTTAATGCACTTCTTGAAGAACTCCAAAAGGCTCATGGATGCAATAAATATCATTCAAACAACATGCACACAAAATTTTAACAACCTGGTAAGCAATTGTTAGTTCAATTAAACTATTTCACGAAAATGCAAGACTAAATGCTGACCATTGAAATGGTAGCGCAGATCTAAAATGGCATCCATATTCTCTTCAAGAACAGCAGTAACCGAAGAATGAATTTCGTCTAGGGAAACTTCAACTCCTGCATACAACAATGGTCGGTAAAATCCACACTATCAACAAAAAAGAAAGGAAAATATTCTACATCAAAAAAGAAATATTGACTCTGATTAACAAAATAAGCTTGACAATAGTCGGCTATAAAAGGTGATATACATGTAAACAAATCAGAAATGCCAAAACACTGCTCATAAGCTCCTGCATATGACAACGGTTGGTAAAATCTAGGCTATCAACAACCAAAAAAAAGGACAATTCTACATCAAAAAAGAAATATTGACTCAGATTAACATAACAAGCTTGACAAGAGTCGGTTTTATAAAGCGATATAAATGTAAACAGGGGCGGATCCACATACCCCCTTTGGGGTGCAATGCACCCCTATACTTTTCCTAATTTGCATATTATCCATTGAATCTTTTACATTCTGCCCCCTCCCCCCAAAAACACCCCCAAAAAACAGATTTTAGGAATTGCATCCTTGCCCATTTCAAATGCTAAATCACAAAAACTACTACACTAGAGTTCCAAAATGCTAAAGCCCAAATGCTAAAAGCCTAAAACCCAAAACTATTAGCCTAGAAATCCAAAAGCCCAAAACCAAAAAAACCCAAAATCCAAACCCAAAACTACTATTAAACCCATTAACATTCTCTCTCTCCCTCTCTTCTCATTTCTTTTCACTCTTCATCAGAAGTCAAAATCCCCAAATTACAGTTATCCACACCCTAACTCCTCGCCCAAGCAGTCACCCACACTGGCCTCCTCTGGACCCCCGCCTCTCATTAACTTCTCAATTCTCATCATGAATCACCAATTGTCAAGTGAGCCAAATTTTCTTTTGAATTGTGTTTTAAACGAGTTAATATTATTTTATTTTATGAATAATTCACGCATTCATATGCTTAATGCTTTCATCTATGATTTAGGGCTACAATTCAAAAATTTAATGTCAAGAATGCAATGCAATAGAATAGTTTTACTTGTTAAATAGTTTCTTTAGTTTCACTAAAAATTCAAATATATTAAACTGCCCTTTTTTTATTTAGTACACATTGAAATTAAAGAAAATTTTTGAAAACCCACGTTTTATTTATTTCCCTCTAGGGTTTTTGTTGTCTCATTCTTTTGGTGTTAGAAATTTGACTTCTGCTGGGGTATTAAGGAAAGGAGTAATTTTGATTACTCTTGTAGGAAAAAGGAGGAACTTTGATGTTGTCATGTTGACTCTTGTATGTGTAATGCATTATATTGATAGCATTTTTATTTCCTTAAAATTTGCTGCTATAATGCAGTGACAAATAAAACTATTCTATTTGACAAATAAAACTATTCTATTGTATTTTATGGTTGATGGATTGCTATTTATTTTGAAAATTTGGGTCATATAAAAATTAGATATTAATTATAAGTAAAAAATAATTATTAATTAATTAATTGGAATAATAGTTTGATATTTATTACCTTGCATAACTTTTATTTTTAGCTATGGATAAATTTCTCAAGAGAAAGTCACCACGAAGGAACCTTCAACTACTCCGAATTTAGATAATCTTGAGAATTTAGAGCCTACTACCAAGCAAAGCAATGGAGTGAACTTGAAAGATCTTCTGGTGGATCTGGAGCTTCGACCAAATATTTTAGATTATCATCTTAATGATCGAGATGATGTTCGAAGAGCTTATTTACAAAAAGGTATTTTTCAACCGCGCAAACATAAATTTCCACAAACAGAAATTGGAAACAATTTGCACCGTTTCAATCCTAATTGGTTTGATGACTTGGGAAATTAGCTTGAGTATAGCATATCTTAAGATGTGGCCTTTTGCTTATGTTGCTATCTTATGAAGCCTAAGCAAGGTGATGATTGGTTTACTATCAACGGGTATACAAATTGGAAAAATAAAAGGGCCTAATAAAACATGTTGGTGGTCCAAATGGTGCACATAATAAAGCTTGGAATAAATGTCAAGCTTTAATGAAGGCAAAAGCAATGCATTGATGTCGCTACATCCAAGCAATCAGATCAAGCCAAAGAGGATTATCGTATTCACTTGATGAAAACAGTCGATTGTATTCAATTTTTGTTACGCTATTTTTGTTTATCCCTCACAATCTCACATCACAGGTAAATATGATGCAATAAAACTGATAAAAGTGTATCGACTACCGAAAACATTTCCATCAGGTACTATTGTCTTAGTATTTTTTTTTAATAAAATAGATACTTGTTGTCCGCCCCCAAGGAAAATTTTCTGGATCCGCCACTGAATGTAAACAAATAAGAAATGCCAAAACACTACTCTCAAGCTCAGGGTTTTCCTTTCTTTTTTATAAGAAATAAAATTTTCCAACCCAAGCTATAATCCTTAGTATTAACAAGTGATATTTTAAATCTAACAAGCAAACTAAAAATTAATTTAAAAGAAATAAAGCTCTTCTTATTCCATAGCAAACCCAAAAAGCTCTATATGACTATATGCATTTCAGTAAAGTAACCACGTGAGTGAAAGGCAGATAGGGCTCAATTCTCCAAGTTAGTACGCAATTATCAAAATTTCAAGGGGTGGAGTTGGTAAGTAGAAGCACGCAAACCTCGTGTGATCGATTTAATTTGAGTTACAAACCTACCATGATGCACATATTCACAAACAGTATATATCAAACAAGTTTGTTACACATGGAGACATGTACTTTATGTACATGAAAAAAATTAACATGTTAACAGGTGAGTTTCTATATGTGTGTAAAATATTTAGCTAGAAAATGGTTATGGACTGTAAGCTTTGTTAGATGGCACAAAGCATGCATGTTCCTTGGTCAATATGGACTAGCACAAAACTAAACTAGAATTTTAAATACCCTCATTATGAGGTGTTCTCAATACTGTCATATGCTCATCATACCAGCTCTTTTCAAAGCAAGACAGTATACACGTGCTTTATAAACCATATGCAAAGCAGATGCAAGATGCATACCTACACCGCAGGCTTCTTCAAACTCATTCTCGTTGAAACTTTCAGGCCCAATGTTTGAAAGGAATGATAATGCTGCATCCAACTGGGCAGCATTTTTTACCTGCAGATTAGTGCAATTGTCAGATACAAATGTGAACAATATGAAAAGGCTAAAATGATTTATCGGACTCGCTAGGTTCAGAAATTTAGCATCTGCTCGAGTTAAAGTACGAAAAAAGACTGATAATATTTATCCTGCCGAATTTCAAGTTTAAAATAACGTCTTCGATAAGAACAATGATCAAGATAGATAGGCATAAAGAAAAAATATAGTGATTGATTTACCTTTGAAGAGACAATGTATTTGAGTAGAAAAACCCGATGATTCAGTGCATTAGCTGGAAACTTTGTAGCAACCTAGACATGCATGCCGAAGAATAACCAATATAGAAATATAAATGAATAGTAAAGGTTTACTTTGAAATGGAGAATGATGATAAACAATTATACCGTGTATAGAAGATTTCCAACAGCCTTATCGCATCCATTTTGCACATCCGCCTGCATTCATAATTCAGTAGTAAAGTTATTCCTCTGTTCCCTAAACAATCAATTAAATAGTAGATAAAGCGATGATGACAACACCAACAAATTAAGTAACTAAGTCTTTTATCCCAATTTTTTCTGTTCTCCCACATTAACCCTTTAAGCCATTCAGTTCAACCAAGGTACTTCTCCACTCCTAAAACCACAATCCTAAGCTCCTCATCAGAGCAAACCATCTCAACCAATCTCTTTCATTTGATGCTCACTCAAAATTTCATCCAACTCATAATGATTGTGTCCATTTCTTTATTAAACCTCTACCTCAAAAGCAAAAAATGAATAAAAAAGTTCCTTCAAAATCTCTATCTTGTTCTTCTCAAACATCAAATTAGGGTTTAAGGAAGAGCAAGAATTATACCTTTTTTCCTCTCGCCCTGTGAATCCTCACATATAAAGTTCATAAAACTTTGGACAAATTAAGAGAAAATATCAAAAAATTCCTTCAAAATATATATCTTGCTATCATCAACAAATTTAGGGTTTAAGGCGAACGAAGAAGGAGGAGGAGAGAAGTGTACCTCGTGGATGACCTTGGTGAGATTGGCGGTGACCTTAGGGTTTCGCAGAGCGTTCTCCGCCGTCCGTTTGTCCAATCCTATCGACAGAAACGCCTCGAGATTCGTGCTCTCGCCCTCCGCCGCCGCCGATTTCGCCATTATTTTTTTGCTTTCTGTCTGCTTCTGACTAGAATGAAATCGTCCAAGGAGACCAATGAAAAGCGAACCTTGGTTTCCAAGTTTGGGCTTAAATTGGCCGTTAATCGGGTTGACGTTGATTGTATTTTGGGCTGAAAACCATCACTTCTACTGGGGCCGTTACTCATGATGTCCAGTTGGGCCGGCTGGGCCTACATGAAGTGTGCTTTCTCAGTTTAAACTTCTACATTTAAAACCCATGGTGTTGAAAACATAGGCTTAATTGCACTAAATACCCTATACCCCATAGTTTATCTTACTTTGCACTTCCATACTTGTTGTTTGGCAGCATTTATATATCCTAAAGCTTTTGAAATTTACATCTTAAGTACCCTCAGTTATATAAACGTGGGAATGTTCGAAAATTCTTGCGTGTCACTCGCATGCTAATTTTAGAAAATTTTAATCCTTTTTATTATTATATTAAATTTATTGTTAAAACAGTCATAATTATATTTCTACCTTATCCTAACTTACTGTTAAAACAGTCATAATTATATTTCTAACTTATCATAACTTTATTTTTAAAATTAACAAGGAAATGCAATGAGTAATTTCAGCAGTAGTTAACTTCATCAATAATACAGTAGAAAACCAAACAAGCAAAATATCCCTACAAAATATCACTGCCCCTGTCTGTGCCTCTGCAAACCCCAATCTAATGCATTGAAACTTTATTCTCAGTCGACATCTTGTCAAAAAGTACAAATAACTCCAAGACCGTAAGAGTCATATTAAAACGTGCAGACCCGCGGTGAGTCAATAGAAAACTGGAACTAATATCTTAACGTTTATAAACATAGTTAAGCTACATCATGGGGATTTAAGATTCTATTATAGAGGATATAGTTGTATCCTGCTGAATGGAACTTGTGCGTTAATATGAATATAGTCTTTGTATTTGCTGATATATTGATGTCAAGCATTTGACATGCGCACTCAGTTTATGATAAAAGATATGTAGGCAGAACCAAAAAAACAATAAAGGATTGCCAAAATTTTGATTAAGAAATAACGTTACAAAATTGCTTTGAGGGAAATATACAGGAAACTGCATAATATGAAGTTGAGGATGGCAACACTACAAATTTGCTATACTCCTCAGAGGGAGCAAAGGTTTTAAAAAAATTGGATTACACAACATAAATTACATTTGGAATTGCATTTTTGCACCGAAAACAAAAATTATATCACCACCAAAGGAACAAATATTCCTATATCCTTGCAGATTTAACATCGCTTTCATCAAATATACTCATTTTTCTTTTCTTTGACAGTCTCTGGAATCCATTTTGCTCATCTACAAATTGGGCAGCGGTTCTCGCTCGCAATTCTTCCAAACTTTCTCCCTCTTTAGCTCGCTCTAGAACCTGAATAAAGAAATAACTTTGGGTATGCAATAATTGGAAGTTAAAAAAATAGAGATAAATATTGTAATTTTAATCTTACCAGGTGACGGCCGTAGAGATGAGTGCTTGAAAGAGCTTGGAAAGCATTCTGAGCCTCTTGCTTTGTGACAAACTCCACGAATGCAAAACCTCTATGGCCACCAAACTTCATTGGCAATCTCAAGCTCTTGACCTGAGATAAATAGAGCAAATGATTGATTGGAGATTGACAAAGAAGAAAACCCATCATTTATACACCAATATAATAGGTACTTGTGACAAAAAGTAATAGTGACATCTAAAAGGCTATTTGCTACACTGCAATTGTAAATGCATCAACTATATCATGTAGAAAAAATGTTGCATGCACCCATTTGATGCAGCAAATTAGCCCTAAGCATTTTGTTTGGATATGTAACCTTCTGTAGCTGGAAATATATTTTCAAATGCAAATTCAATATCTGTTAGTTGGCAATCTTTACGATTTACATCTTCCATTGCATGTATGTATTTTGCAAATCACGTGCTTGCTTTACCTGTAATTGTACAATGATTTACAGTTTATAAGTTGGAATCCACTAATTTCATGATATGACATTATTATTATTATTTTTTAAATTCAAGGAACTGCATCGTTTGCTGCAGCTTATTGAAAATAGAAGTTTGACTGCAGTCTGCAGCATTCGCTTGCTACAACTAGCTCCTATCAACCACACATCCCCCTAATGTTGATCTTCCTAAAATGGTAAGCAATTCTTTTACATATTCTTCAGGGATCTGGGCATGACAAAGAAAAATACATCAAGGCATAATGGAACAAACGAAAGAAAGACCAAGATCAGTGAAAAAAGAATTAGACAGTCACCACCAACTGAATCATTTATTTCAATGCACTGAAGTCTGAACAGACATTTGATACACATTATATGATATTAAGGATCTTAACCATAAAATACGGGGAAAATACGGATCAGCTTATCAAGCAATGACGCCCGGCCATTGTTGATTTTGTCATGAAATGTGTATAGGACCAGAAGGTCCAGAATATAAAAACTTAATGGTAACTAAAATGACTATTGTACTGGACTGAATTTGCATGGTTCATAACATGTTTAGAATATACCTGGCCAAAAGGACTAAATAATTGCCTCAGATCTTTCTCAGTTGCCTCGAATGCCACATTTCTTACAAGTAGTTTGGTCGAACTCAGATCTTTATCTTTTTTCTTTGGAACCTGACCTTCTCTCTTAGAACGGCTAAGTTGCAAGTTAAGAGCATGCCCATCGAGAACAGTTCCCTGCAAGACAAAGTAATCAGATATAGATTATTCACCACGAATATTCAAATGGACTAAACAAATGAAGTGTGTTTGCGCAGAACTGATACAATTACCTGTAAATCCTTGCATACGTTTGTTGCTGTCTCAATTGAATCAAATTCAATAAACCCAAAACCCATGGAGACATTCTTTCCATTTTTAACATGCTTTTTTACCTAGCACAAAGATGAAGATAAACATGAGAAGGAATGTCCATATCACAAAGAAGATATCAAGTCTATTGAAATTCTACCGTGGCACTTCTTATGCTTCCGCTCTTTATGTTATCGTTGAAGTGCTTTTTCAGGGACTCATCAGATGTCTTGAAATTCAAGTTCTTGACAAATACAGACCTTGACTGCATCAAGAATGATGACATTATCAGCAATTTGTTCAGTGGCATGAAAATTGCAACTATAGAAAGTTAAATTTGCATCAAGGAACTGTTCTCACAACATTAGATGCAACAAGTTTGCAGCATGGGCAGACATTAACTTTACTGTCTGCAACTTTAAATATCTATAGAAAGATATTTAATGATAACATGTCTTATAAAAGTTCTTTCTTATGATCGTGGTAAAGGAACCCTCCCACACGCCCAGCCTCCTCCCTCCCCCCCAAACCCACCCCCCCCCCCCAATAAAAAAATTTTAAAAACCCTCCCTCCCTTCCTCTCATCATTTTGTCCTTATCTCCCCACTCTCCCTCTCTCATCTCTCTGAAATCATTTTACACTCATCCTTTGGCTCCAAAAAAATTTTCAAATTTCAAAATTATAAAATTAATAAAATATTTATTACTTATTAAATCTATAAATTAAAAGGTGTAAAGATATAATATATAAATATAGCTTCCATTGAAAATTATAAAACATTGACTTCTACTATTACATTTCTTATAAATGATACATTAATTCTCCTCTATCACTCTTCTACCTTCTATAGAGTATAAGTAATGTTTTTCATGTAGATAAAATTTTCAATACAAAAGTTTTTAAAAGCATTTGAATGATTTCTACTCTTTTAAATATACAAGTCACGCAAACTATAAAATTGTAACTTGAAATATATTATGTAAAAAGCTATAACAAAATTTTGCTATTTTTTATTTAAAATACAATGAATATTATTGTTTTTTCTCTTTTCAAAAAGTAATTACACAAAATCACATTTCGATGAAGTTATTATATGTAAAATTCCTAGCTAAAAGATAAGTTTGGTATGATGTAGAAGAGATATTGAAGATACAAAAACATACAAGCAAAAAGAAAATATTTTTGTTTCCCATCAACTAAATCAATAGAAGTAATACAAAACATAACAAATTTATATTCCCATTTATGAAGTCATAACGTCCAAAATGGAAAAGAAGTACAAGATAAAAAATAATTTTTCAGTTATCAAAATCTCTTATAACAATATTTATTCTTCTTTATATAAATTTTTTAAATAATTAGCTTAAATAACTTGCGCGTGTCTTTGCACGTCTAGAGATGCTAATAATAATAATAAGGGACTAAAGGAATTAAGCAAACCTCAACCCTGTCAGGATCAATATCCTCTTCCAGTATGCCTTCCAGGGTCTGCTCAAGTGAGACATTCTTACTGCTTTGTTCATATACTGTATTGCTCGGTTCATCTTGTTCTGATTTCTGGTTAGGAGCTAGTATGTCACCAGGGGCCCACTCCAGGTACAAGGGAGCATCTCTGCAAGTTTCCACGATCAATATGAAGAAAGATCAACTTTAAGAATGAATGGCAGCTAAGAACCTATAGATTCTAAGTTTGAGTAAATCCTGGTACAACCAGGAAGAAAAGATTTAACTTTACAGACAAACACTGATCTAAACTTAAAAAAAACAAGTCATACATTTTAATTGTTCCAGAGACTTGTAAAAGGAAAAAAAAAGAGAAAATGATGGATGATTCAGACAAATATAAGAATAAAAGATAGCACAAGATTGAGAAAAAATAAGAGTACATAAGAAATAAGGGATTGAAGTTCCTCAGCAGCATCTTCAAGGAGAATATGACATGCACTCAACAATATAACTGTATAAGTAACAAGAAATGCAAGAGCTCAAGGACTTCAAATTCACTGGTAGCATCTTATAGGGGTTTTGAACATTCTACAGAAAAACCATACGAATAAGAACAAAGATTTTTTCCAAACTTTTGGGATACAAGCAAGTAAATAAAAAATATTGAATCCCTGTGACAGGATGAAGCATGTAAGGAGAAATTGTGAACCATGATTTTCTTCTGATGATGAAAAATAGATGTGGGGGGGGGGGGGGGGGGAAAGGAAGCTTCCTTGTCTCTTTT
>JBAKGM010000002.1:2741460-2753452 GCA_037177215.1 Asparagus racemosus
AACTTACGCCGGCACCTGAGATGAAAGTTAATGACTTTGTTTCACATACAAACGCCTGTAAATTCTTGAACCTTCTAATTCTGCATGTATCTCTCTTTCAGTGCGTATATTCATTGGATTTTGTAACAGCCAACCCTCTTCATCACAACAAAAGTTTTGGTTCGCAACATCGATATGCTTGAAAACGTCACAGAGTGAATCAAATTGAGTTCTCATGTCACTCGCCACTTCCTCCACATCTGATTGCATAAAAACCTAAAACATAAGAAGAAAATAATAAGATGCAAATATCAGATTACTAAATTTTGCAAAGAAGCGTCAAAACACATCATTCGGAAGGTTCCTTGAAACGTTTTTCCAAAATAACGTCTTTAAAAAAACACTGTTTGTTTTACACACCAAGACTGTAAGAACTGGAAGTCTTTGTTGAACCAGCTATCCAGGCGAGTAAATAATTTCTCATAGAATCTTAAGGAAATTAAGCGGCTTAAGTTGTTTAGACCGACAAAGTGATTAAGCGCATGATTTGGACGCCCATTCAGATGGTCTTTTGCCAAAAAAAAAAAAAATCGTTCTTTTTCATCCTTCTATTTATGGATGATAAGCCCGATAGGTGAATATGATAAAGACTACAGAGTGAACAGGATCTATTCAAATATAGGCCCAAAGATTACTTAGAAAGTTAAAGATAGAACCGAGTAGAAAATATGAAGAGGAAATGAAATTGAACTTAAACGTAGTGATGACTAAAGAAAACAATGTTTTGGGGATATCTTGAATATGGAAATCACATGCGTATGCAAAATCCAACTCTGCCATCTTTGATTTCAACGCAGTACACATAGGTTAACATTGGTTGGAGACTAGCCTTTTAAATAATAAAAAAAAATGTTATTGGTTAAAGTAGAACAATGTAATGCGCAGACAATATGAGATAATAGATATCAAGAAATGAACAAATTGGGGTTATCAAGAGATGATATCCATAACTGGAATGATTTCTACTCCCTTGCGGGAAAAAGTAGAAAATATGGCAATGCACTAGTTGAAATGTATACCTGGCCTCCTGTCCTCAAATTTTTCGAGATAGAAGCCAATAATGGCTTTTGCAGAACTCTTCTCTTATGATGGCGCTTCTTGAAGTGGGGGTCTGGACACTGGAAACAATGAAACAAAGCGTCAATTATATATATATAACAATAAAAAATCTACTCATATGAATCAGGACGCAACATTTATATATTATAAAACACTTTTCACTTGCTCACCAGTATAGAAACAAATGTTAAAGGTCCTGGGTAAGACGAGACCAAGTGTTCGAAAGATATAGTGGCATTTGCAGACATGAAATGTCTGTCCAAAGAAAACAGTTTGTTAAGAGCCTCAGCTGTTCGATATCCTTTCTTACATTAAGGGAGTGAACGAAAAGATCTCACATGTTTCTTAGAGCTAGGTCATTCACCCAGAACTGTGAACGCTGAACTAACTGCACCAACGAAAAATGTAGTTGAGTTGAGATAACCAAAAAAACTTGATCCCAATTAAATCAAGGTGACAAGATTTTGGAGATTAATAAATTGTATAAATAATTACTGAAAAGTAGGAGTTCTGTTCAAACCTTCTGTCGAATTTCAAGTCCCAAATAGTTCAGTGACTCGCTGGAATTTTTTGCTAACCAAATGAGGAATCTGCCACTACCTGGGAATGTTGATAAGTTGATATGTTAGGACCACATGATCACTTTAATGAAGTGTTCCCATTAATTAGCTAGTCTTAACCAAAATTGTGGCCTTTTTCTTGCTCATATTAGTTGAAAAGACATGTTACCAGCATTGAGCCAAGATGGGACACAAAAGTTGATACGATAGACGACATGAATAGTAGATGAATAGTCCCACAAAGATGTGGAGATATGTAAATGTAAACGTACATGTATACTATCACCATTCCCTATACGTTAGAATTAAAATCATATAACTCTTTCAAGCTAATGTATGAAGCTCTACCATAACTGGAAGAATATTGAAAAGAAATTAATGAATGTACCTCCTCTTCTATAACTCTTAACATAAATACACTTTACTCATATAAACAAAGATTTAAATCCGTATAATATATATTCTCAATGCGTGTTCTCATTTTACAATCAAAAGCTATAGCCCAACACTGACAGGTTGAGATGGTTTGGCTCCATGAGCAATGGAGATTGCTAAATGCCCAGCTAGGCTAAGTGATAAGATTATAGATGGGGAAAGAGGGACTAGAGCTAGGCCTATGATAATTTCGTTTGATGCAATTAAGAAGAATATGACAATGGTTAACTCAGCAAAGTAGATATATCTTAACAGAACTAAACATAATAGAAGTCATGTAGCCGACCCCCAAAATTTGGAATGAAGTCTTTGTTGTTATCGTTGTAGTATAATATGCCGTTTCCAAAATTGTAGAATGTGTTCCCTGTTGCTTGTACCAACTATGGTATATGTGTCAGCTACGTTACCTGGGTACTTCTACCATGAAGCCATACCCATACCTGACACATCCCGTACCCATAAATTACACTTCTTGGACGCTTGTCGCATATATGCATGTTCTATTTAAAACACTTGCCAAACACTTCTTAGACGTTTACTCTACACTTAAGCATCCACTTATAAACTTGTTGAAAACAAGGGTCAGATACGTTTTAGCCCATATTCCCATTTCATAGGGTTGGTTGCATATCTAGCTCGAAACTATGATTTCAGCCTATATGTTTCAGCCGTTTCCCCCTACCCTACCATTTATAAATTTGTCATGTCCTTTATCGTACCCATACCAATACCCATGCAACTTAGCGTGTCACAAATCGGTTTCTATATCCACAAGCTCCAACCTTTTACATAAGATATCTGGTAATTATGGTCATAACACCCTCAAGTACACCTATACAAGGTTGCATTAGTTAGTGTCAATCCTCTAGATAAACATCAAAATTTCCATTTCTTTGTTGATCTTAATTCTAAATTGAAAAAAAAAAAGAGTGCGCGAAATCATACCACATCCAATATCCACCATGAGAGGCAATGTGCAGTCCTCAAACACCTCCTTCCAGGCCGGCGCCGGTACAGGTTTCTACACAAGTCCCAAACTTATAAATAACCCAAAAAATTGATCATTATAATCACAAAGAATGAAAAATTAATAATGGGATTAAAATTAGAAATCCAAAATGGTCTTTACCGAGAATGAAGAGCTGAGGGGGTTGACATGTTGCCTGATGCGCACATGACCCAACTGCGCCATTAACAATTTAAACAATTAATAGTTCCCCAAGAAATCAAATAGAAATCCGTAAAATGGTCATGAATAAAAAAAATGATTACCTGGGAGTCTCCATACTTTTCCTTGAGGTTGAGGTCGGCATACTCCAGCTCTACAAGGCTAGGGCTTCTTACTGCAGTACTGCTGCCACTTGAGCTTTGATATTGACGCCCATTTCTGGTAATTTTAGGGTTAGGGTTAGGTTTAGGGTTAGCGATGAGATTTGATTTTAGGGTTAGGGTTCCGAGGGGAGCGGCATAATTCAAACCCCACGGTCGGCAATATCCCAGCATCTCTCTCTCACCGTGAACTGCTCTCGTCAATCAGCTGCCACGGAATTTTGTCATTGATATCGGGCTCGGGTTGAGCCAAAGTAATAATGGGCCCTGTAATATATATCCAATCTGAATTAAGTTTTGCGGTATTTTGACGAGGGAATTTCCCCGGCATCCATCGGACCACGGGTATCAAATCTCCGGGCGTGGCTAAAGAGCAGCTCTCAATATTCATTCTCGAATATTTTAGGAAATTAAATTTCTGTGAATGCTTCACGGGAGGGTCGAACCCGAGACATTTGAAATGAGTACTCATATTGATAGTTAGTTCATTTCTTTCTTCTTGGAAATGAGTAGGGGTGATCAAGGTCTGTGTAAACCAATAAAACCGACTGAGCCAAATTGAATTTTGATAGTGCGATTGGGTTTTGGAAATATTTTGGTTCGATTCGATTCTAAAATATTTGAAGCTGAAATAACTAAACCCATTGCTCCCAACAAGATTGCCTAAACTTTATACTTGTTCAAAGTGAATAGATAACTTACACTAATATTTTTATATATCTCAGTTGATCAATGTTTGATTTTAGTTTACAAAATCGATAATTTGATGTGTTTTTGCTTCAGTTTGGGATATGAGATGAGTGAAAGAATTTGAAGGAGTAATACGTCTTGTTTTTTAGTTAAAGATTCTCTAACTTTACATGTCTAAGGTCAAACCGAACCGAATCACACTGTACCGATATAACATGGTTCAGTTCGGTTTTGAATCTAGCTTGGTTCGATTCGGTTTGACAAAAAATAGTCAAAACTGACCGAAGTAGCGGTTCGTTCACCCCAAGAAATGAGCTATATACAGACAGTTGTTGGAAGATTCCAACATAGCTCCCGTACTCTTGCATTCAATGCTGGGTTGTGTTGTAATATATTTTTTTTAAAAATAAAAAAAATGAGTAATACATGTTTATTTGTCATATTTAACTAATATTGAATAAACATTAGATGAAAAGAATATGTTAAACGAAAAATACAGGCTATTAGAAAACCCAAAATTGGATATCATATAACAAAAAATTCAAATCAAAGAACTTGAGTTTTCAAACAAAAAGCAGATTTCTTTGGATCTGTGTCTGCAGCATAATTGCTTTTCATGATGATGCAAACTGATATACTGGCAATCAATTAAACAAAAACAATATAGTGCTTAGGATAGGCAAACTCATGCACCCTAACCCTATATATAGCACCGAGAATTCTTTACAAAGATTTTAAGCTAAAATGAAAATTCCCAAATACTAAAAAGTTGGGCTTCTCATCAAGAAATTTTGATTTTTTTGACATTAGTTTTCCGTCAAACAGTCAAAAAACAATATCTGCATGCTTATTGTACATCACAATGAAAAAAAGTCTTTCAACAAACAGATCCAATCTGGACTTTGTGTGAAGCTTTAGAAGGCACTAATGTCAATCTTTTATTGGAAGAGTCTGATTCCCCATCACTGTAACTCTAGATCTTCCTCATTGCCGCCACCGTGAAGATTTCATAGGTGCATGCTGAAGCCAACAAGAAAAACAACTGTTATATGAGTAACTTATGCAAAATTATCTAGCAAAGCATATGTAGATATTATCGTTACGGGGATATAAGAAAAGGCTAATTATTCCCACACATAAACTTTTGATATTGAAGCATAGATATGTTCCCTGAATGAAAGATGACATCGACCCAAAATTTTCGCAACACAAACAAAGGCATAACAGACATTTCCTAATGAAAGATGATATCAACTCAAAAATGTGCATCTTGCGCTTCAGAAAATGACATTGGAAGAGACGTGATCACTTTCAGATTAGGGTTGTTAATAAATTTTGATGACAATCATTAAATAAGTTAAACTTTACAAAATGGAAGAACCAGTTTTAATCTACTTAATCATACCGGCAACTACAAGAGCTGTGAGACCAGTTCCAATTTTTGATACTCTCTTCACAGTGTTCTTGTATGATTTAAACCTCTTCAACGCTGGGTCTTCTTCCAATAGCTGCACATATCCACCGAATACAAGATGAGAAACTAAATAAATTGCAATACCACTTGACCTCAAGAGTTTATTCTTTCTCGTAAAGGTTGCATTACAAGGAAGAAGAAACATATAGGAATTATTTACTAGATAAAGTTCCTACAGGAATTGCTACATCGCAAAGGAAAACATTCTAACAACATATTCTACATAACAGAGTCTTCACGGAGATTTTGAAAAGAAATGCGTGAGTATAGGATTGAAAAAACTATCATGTTTCAGCAAAATTACTCTCCAACTTCAGTTAATCAAGAACTAAAATACCAAGAAAAAGGAAGAAAGTCGAATGGATTTAAAAATCTATGCCTTGAGACATTATACCAATTTCCAGTATAAAATGGCTAATTCAAGTACATCACTCAAAGAAACTATGAAGGCTAAACATTATCGCTTGGAAATATATGCAAGCCTGCACAAAAAAAAAAATCTAGCTCGCTCAAGTACGACAGGCAGTAAACATAATTTCTTTCCAGAAAGTCTACTTTGGCTGCTTAAATGCAAGTGATGTGACTCTTCGAGTCTTCCAGTAGCATTCACAACAGTCAAACCGTTCGGAAGTCCTATGGAGTATCCTTTGCAATAAAACACCTAAACTACAAGTACCCGAGCCGGTATAAATAATCATATTGGAGAAAGAACTGTCGTCTGAAGTAGGAGTACTCTAGTGTTAGTGTACCTTCTCTGCATGCACACAGTTTGTATTGTTCAGCTTATACGAACACAAATTCCTCGTGAACACAAATTCTCGAATCCCCCGCTTATATAAACACAAAATCTACACGAACACAAATTCTACAACCCCGATCTCCCCTAAATCCATCAGAGGAGGCTAATCTTTTCATCCCATGGCTGGATCCTCATCATTGACTTCTCCTATGAAGATCATTTGATCGTCCTTTTGCTGATGAATCTGACCATGAGAGCTTAAAATTTGCTCCTTCTGCCAATGCTTCTGATGTCACCAGATCAGACTCCGTTATGCCGCTGCGAGCCCATCATGAGTCCTCAAACCGTAATCGAATTTGTTAAGATTGCTATCAGTCGTGGTTTGATTCTGTTGTTGGAAGAGGATGGATGAACGACAAAGTGGAGAGAGAATTGCGTTAAGAATCGAGATTTCAAAGTTAAGGTTTCACCAATCGCAAAGGTTGTTAGTTTATTCCCCATTTTGAAAGATTGAACAACTTCAATAATGGATCCAGAGTCTGAAAAGATAGGCTACGTAGTAACTCATCTTCATGCGGCAAAAATTTACTTTCAACTTGCAAGAAGTCTTTGTTGGTTAGTTATTCATCAGAAGAAAGTTGTTTCTGGTGATTATAAGTATTTATATCAACTAGTCCTATTAATAATATAACTGTCAAGCTAACTCGGGACAGGAAATGAATCAAGTGATAATAATAGGTTTTGTTAACCAAGAGAGGTTCATCTGTT
Source organism: Asparagus racemosus (assembly GCA_037177215.1). Classification (NCBI taxonomy): domain Eukaryota; kingdom Viridiplantae; phylum Streptophyta; class Magnoliopsida; order Asparagales; family Asparagaceae; genus Asparagus; species Asparagus racemosus. The sequence goes on from JBAKGM010000002.1 coordinate 2,748,554, forward strand.
CCTAATCATTTATCATTGAATTTGTTTTGCTAGGACCTCATTAGAATATCTCGTCCATTTATCTTCAAACTAAAGACGTGAAATTCTAAAAGACGTGTTCATAATACATTACTAAAACTCCTCACAAAATCAGAAACACTATAGTTGGCTATTCCATGCAAATATAAACTAGAATTCGATTGCTATTAACGAGTCAACCCCTCTTACTAAACCTAACCACCTTAACATCAGAAATATGTATTCCAACTCTAAACCTTATCCCCTCCTCCTCCTCTTTCAGTTGCCACCCCATAAGAAAAATCTTTGAAAATTAAAAAATGTCAGCACCATACATAGAACTCTCCTCCAGCATGTCAGCTTCATGTAATTGATGGAGACTTCCCAACGTGATTGGTCCTAGCATCCTTGAAACTGCTTGGAAAGGTCACCAGATAGCTGCACAAAATCTTTGATTGCGCTTGATTCTTCTCATCTACTTAGAGATCAGAGGCGGCTCATTACCATTGAAGTTGTAACCAAGAACTCCTTTCTCCCGGAGACGACAGAGAAATTAAATTGGTTCCAAGCTAAGTCCTGCAGCTTATAGGAGGACAAGCCTACATCCTCAATCTCTGCCAAATCCGTCGGAGGGTGTAAAACAAATTCTCCTGTAAGCTGACGAATATTCTTAGAACCAATTTGTCTCCTCCATTGTCATCTTAGGGAGAAAGAAGCTATGGTTCACGACTTTGGTGAAGACAGGCAAAGTCATATCTCAGAGCTGATCGACAAGATGGACAGATGGCAGAGTCAAGCGTGGCTAGAGATATAGCCTAGCTTCAAGCAATATTGCCAAGAAATTCTCGACGGGAACAAGACTAACTGTGTTGGGGAGACTTCATCAAACTTCGGGGAGCTGAAATGCCGGAGGATATGAGGTCTCGAGATAATATTTTTCTAAGTTTTATTTCGGGGCAGAGGGGAAGAGACGAGAAGGGAAGAATGTGGTTCGAAATTGAACATGGTATTCTGTGATATAAAGACAGGCATCCGTAAGATGGTTTGAGCCGTTAACAACAACCAAATTCAAGTTTTAATTACACGGGACTTACAGGCTATAATGTTTGTTTTCTTATTTTGTAAGGGGTTTTAGTAATGTATACCAACCTTTTTCTAGAATTTCATTTCTTTTAGTTTGAAGATATATAGATGAGAATCAGTTAAGAAGGTCTTACTCAAACAAATGATAATGATTAAAGAGTGATGGACCGCTCTTGATTGACAAAAGGCCATTATAAAGCTTAGTTTACCTAGTATTGTCGTTTATTGCTGCTATTGCGTCGAGTTAGCATTCTAGACAATCATGTTTATACTATTTAAGATAAATATTTGTAACCGCCGTAAACAAATTCTCTCAAAAGTGGTAACTAACCAAGGTTCGGCAACAATTCATTGCAGCGTAAAAATAAAGCTTTCCTGTAGAAAGATCAGCAATTACACTGACCAATTTTTCAGACTCCGGATCGATAATCAAAGCCGTATAATCTTCGACATCGAGAATAAAGTAATGAATTTTATTAGGTGAAAAGCCTAGCATCATAATCGTCATTTCTAACACAATTTTCGCTCCACTCGGTTGTTGCTCCTACCCTCAACTTATAACAAAGTATTGACCCGTGATGGGTCGCAATCATTAAAAATTCGATCAAGGTTTCAGGCCTCACAAAGAGCTCACATCCCCCCAACCGCAATTTGATGCGAAGAGGGCGGAAGCGGCAGTGGATGGAGCGGGATCTACTCCATAGCTTCTTGTCCCAATCTAGATCAATGCACGAACATTTGCCTAAAAATTAATTTATATCCACTAGAAGACATGATGGCCTCTATTTCTAGATCAATGCACAGATCCAACTATGTTTTGTGCAGCCGAAGATTGCCAATTCTTAATAAAGATTAAAATTTAAAAAAAAATTAAATCTCACCGCCTTCTCTCGAGCGCCGAGATCGATGTGGTACCCACGACGCGGCACAAGAACCTCTGCCTGCAAGTTATGCTTTAAAAAAATGTGAGATAAACGAGATATCAATTAGAAATTATGCTTTAAAACAATTTGATCTAAATGGATACTTGAGAAAGTGAAATTGACCTTCGAAGAGGATCGAAATCTAGAGAAAAGATCGGATCTTGAGAGCGCCATGGCCATCGTTTTAATCTCGATTTACCGAAAGGGGAATGATTTGAGAGAGATCCAGGGGAAAGAGATGAAGAACGAGAGAAAAGGGGGCGCACGGTGAAAGTAATAAAAAGATTTGGTTTTTGCTATATACCCCGGAAATTACGTAATTTGCAGCTTTTTCCCATGTTTGTTTGGTAATTGCAAATGGATCCCCGAATCGTCCAATTGTGACTTAATTTCCTAATTATGATTAGTCTGAGCACACATATTTTATTTGTAGTTATCGTATCGAATTTTGTATGCCAACCCCATGATGAAGTTGAGGTTAGCTGCGTACTGAGATTTTTAATATTAAAATAAGAAAAGAAAAAAAAAAGAACCTTGGTAAGGCCCTGTTCAAATAGGACGGCATAATTTTTTTGTCAATAGGAGGACAAAATTAATCTAGATAGCATTACTTAAATGAATATCTATCTAACTTCGTTGGTGAGTTTTTCTTCTAACAAAGTTATTAAATCGAGAATGCCCATGTCAAATCCTTTTTAGCCCTTTCAAATTTTGATAATTTACAATTATAGCATTACTTGTAATTAATCTTTAACTGGTTATCCATAACATCTTATTAATTATGAACCTCCTCATTTTCCCACATATTTAGCCATTCATCAACGAAACATAATTACACAATGGCACGTGCAAAATATATTCAATTATATGATTAGTCTTACATTTTCATTTAATAGTTTGGTAATGATTTAATTTATGCAATTTTATTATGTTGCTCTACATAGAAGATGTATCTTAAACTGTTATTTAGCAATTAAATCTATCCTTAACACAATTTTTGTTGAGTAGTTTCCTAATTGAGGATAATATAATTAGAGCAAGTGATTAAAATAGAAAAATAAAAATGGGGATATTGCAATCTAATTATGCGTGTATTATCATTTCATGATTTAGAATGTTTCAGAAATAAAAAAACAAACAAAGAATATAATAGAAAGAAAATAAATGTTTCTCAAAAAATTACAATCTTAATGATATGAGTTCAAATCATATTCTCATGCCATGATATAGAATCTTCTAGAAATAAGAATGAAAAGAAAGGAAAGGATAAAAAAAAACCCCTTTTGCAAATTAACCATTTAACCCTCCAAGTTATAATAGGAAGGAGGAAAATGTCCATCACTCATCCAACTTTTACTATCCCCATTATGTTCATTATATAGTAGTATATATATAGATAGATAGATACTTTATAATGGTAATAAAATATATAAACTATGTTATAAATTTAATATAAATAATTTATTAATAATAAATTATTATAAATTTATAAATTTAATATAGATAATTTATTAATTATAATATAATATTATAAAATACATTTTGTAATAAAAAATAACTATAAATAATTTATCAAATAATATATTATTAAGTTGTTAAATGCCATATTTATAAATTATAATAAAGTAATAAAATAATATTATAAATAAAATAATACATTTTGAAATAATTTTAAAAAGTATATTATCGTACAATAAATAATGCAATAAAATTGTACAAATATTTAATAGTAAAATAATATAATTAATGTAATATTATAACTTAACTAAGAATTATGCTATTTTTAAATAATTATACTAAATAATAGTATTATAATTATACTATATATAAATATTATAAATAGCATATAAATTATTATAATTATTCTAAGTTACAACTAAAAATATTATAATTATAAATTACATATTAAATAATTATTTAATTTGTTATAAATATCTAAATAAAGTATGATTAAATAATATTAATTATCCAAAACATAAAAATTACTCATACAATTCTTTGTACACCACTTTATTTATTAATGTAAAGATTTAATTGTTCAATTTAAGAATTTGTATTATTACAAAAGCCACGTCATAATTTTGCACTCAAAGGAAAAGAATTCAAAACAAAAAATAGTATCTCTATGCTAGTTCTAACAAAAAAGAAAGAGACAAAGCTAGTACATGCCATTTACAAGCACGGGAAAAAAATTCATGTATAATTAGCACAATAGGAGCTAATTTATTTTCTAAAACATAACAAGAAAAAAAGAGTGGTAAAAGATGAAAGACCACGAAGTTATCATGATTCGGGATTCACGAAGAATTTCATCTCTATCTCATGAAGTTTTCGTGAATTTCCTCATATGCTAAGTATGCCCTAGAATTGAACCGAGTGAGTCTCAGCTATATAATTAGATATAGGGGTGTGAAATAGTTATAATATTTGATATAAATACTATCTAACTTGTAGTAAATTATAAATTGTATAGTTTAACAATTCTTGATACATGTTAAATGCTCAGTATGATGAGGTATTGGAGTGAACTAATATCAAATATTCATAAAAATTAAGCTTTTGAATACCATAATAATATCTTTATTCTTGATGCAGAAGATTACATGACTTCTATCTTGAATCGAAGTGCTGATGTCAGTGATATGTTATTGTTTTCCAGCAATGTTTTATAAGAAGATGTACTCATCGTTGCCATTGATTCTTGGTCAATTCTTCATTTTCAATAAAATCTTTTTTCTAATGATTTTTCTTCAAAAAATGAAAGAAGAGGGGTATTTTGTGTTTGATGAAAATGAGCGGTCATATATAAAATGTAAAGATCAAGATGGATTATTGGAGAATATCAACTAGAAATTATCATTTCAAAACAATGCAAATAGAGAGGCTCAAAGAGGAA
>JBAKGM010000002.1:2759514-2772279 GCA_037177215.1 Asparagus racemosus
TGACTTTAATACTTACCTAACACTCTACTGTGTCACCAACCATTTTCTATTTTTTTATTATTTTCTTATAGTTATATAGGGGGGGTGAAGGGAGAGGGTTTAATGCATCAGACAGAGAAAAAAAAAGAGAGAGAGGTAGAGAAGAAGGAAAAGAAAAAGGAGAGAAGAGAAAGAGTTTTTTTTCTTTTGAGTGTTATTCTCCTTGAGAGTTTGGGGAGATATTAGAGTAGTCCCCCGTTTGTAATCTTCTCCTTTGATTAGTGAAGTTCTCTGCTGTTCTCGCCCGTGGACGTAGGCGATACTGACCGAACCACATTAAATCCTTGTGTGCTGTTTTCTTTGTGTTCACTGTGCATATTCAGTATTGTTATTATCTACTTTGTATAGACATCTTTTGTGTCTGTGAAGCCCCTCCGCTGCAACACCTTTTAAGTGGAAGCTTGATATCCACGGGCAGTGCCTGTGTGTGTCCTACGCAGAGAACAACAGGATCACACTAGAGCCAAATGTACGTCCCAATTCAACCACCTAATCCAAACCTGACCCAAACCAAAACGTGACTGATCTTTAAAGTCAAGCTTGAATCATGACACTGATCACTCCCATTCCAGACAGTCCATTATCCATGACAGGGATCAAGCACATTTGAGCCCATGTGGTGCATGTCTTTATCATCATCAGCTCATGATCATGAGGTCCAAGCATGTCACTTGTAATGTCGATAAGAGGACTGCCTTCGTGTCGACCTGCGTTCAGTAATAAGATCTTCTCAAGATCTGAACGGTACTCTCATCACCTTGTGCGCGATCCATATGTGCACGCTGTGTCGTTGTATAAGGCGACCTGTAAAATTCATCATCTTAAGTCATTGCCTGTTAGGATATCTCACATCCATTCAGTTCGTCTGTGAGTTAGGTCTTGCAGAGAATGAGGTGAGATTTACTTCCACATCGAGAGAATAGTTAGATGGATATACATTAAAAATGTTTTAGAGCCCTGACCAAGGGTTAATCACTTTGAGACACAAGTCAATTACCGTAATCTATCTTAGTTCATGTATCTTTGCAACCCAATTATACACAAACATTCTCTATTTTCGATATATTTATAATGCAAACCAAAAGGCTCTTTTTTTTTAATGAACTATAATGCAAACTAAAGGTAACGAATATGTATTCCCAAAAGTAGAGAACAATTATCTGAAACTGCCATTGTGATATATAAAAATAAGGAGACTCACAAAACAATGGAAGATCTTTATGAGAACTTTATGCAAGTATGCTTTTCTATCTCACAAACATTCAATAATTTCCCACTATTCAGTCTTATTTTATAGGAGAAACATATTTTACTATCATATTAGTATGCATAGCATCCAAGTAACAGTATCAAATATTATCAACCTCATCTCCCACCACTTAGAGAAACTAATGACCAAAAAAAAAAAAACATCTCTTTCTTCAATCCTCATGATGTACTCACACTAGCTTTAAACATGGGCATCTTATAGAGCTTTATACACATGTTAATGATCAATTAGTATTTGCCTAGCTTTGGATCATTAGCACCATCCAACAAGTTGGGTTTCCATTAAAACTTCTACCTTTTGAAAGATAACTTAGTTTAAGCACATCCCATGCTTATAACTAGGATCTCAAAGGTCTCCAACTATCACCATCATCCTAATTATACTCTAAGCATCTTGCATTAGCCAGTTAATCTTGTACCTAATAGTCATTAGTTTAAGGCAATGGATACGAGAGTGCGTTGCAAGATTGCAACGGACGAAAGCCTGACAAAAGCAATGCTACATAGGCGAGAAAAATTAATGATGATATTTGAGGAATAAGCATTTGGAGGTGTTTGTGATGTTCTACAATAAACTGTTTAGTTCAGTAAAGCTGCAGTTGCATATTACTGGGATATTTTAGCTCAGTTGCAATTATTTGTTTCAATGCAATTGACAAATGAAATTGTAAATGCGAACATAAAGGATGTAAAGCTTATGCAGATTGAAATTTGGACAAGTCATAGCTGCAATTTTTTTCAGCTGCAAATGAGGTTGATATATAATAATCCAGTTGGGGCCAACCCTGCTAGAAATCTAAAAATCCCAATATCCCATAACAAACATTTACGACTACATCTGTAAACTACAAAATTCAAAACTGAACCAAATAATTGTAACTATAGTTGTGTGTGACAATAACTATAGCAACTGCAGTTGCATGCCACTGACATGTACATTGTAATTAATTATAGCCACAGTGAACCACGCATGCCAGGAATAATTTGTGGCAACAGTTTGATAATGTTGCTTACTAGCTGAGGACTATGGCTATAATTAAACTAGTCATGGAGGGCATTGATTCCACTTTCATCCATTTTCAAAGTTAGTTCCAAAATTTTCTCCATTATTCTCTTTCTTTTTCTTTTGCGCTTACACGCAGGAGAGCTTGCATGCACAGTACACCAACCGGGGCATTAGATTCTAGTTAGCAACCAGAGTGCACGCCATTTTTATAGTAAATTTACTAATGACACAGTCGGCAATGACAATGGATTTGAGAAACTCTTTGAATCATCAATTTCAACCAAAAGAGCATAAAATCTCAACAAAGATTAAAGATTATTAAACAATCAATGAAATGAAAAGATACCCATAAAGATTTGATTTTGAATTCAACTTAGTGCAAGAGAGAATCAATGGACTCTCCAAACGAAGGGAAGGAAAATGCATGCACATAGCTTTGATGCTCATAGCTCGTAGATAAGAATCGTGCTTCATAGAGTTACCTTTAGAAATGCCAAATGCTCTTATTGTACACTCACACTCTTCTTGTTCAAAAATCTTGTAGCGATCTTTACTTTAGAATCTTTCGAAAAAAGAGAAGCTTTATTCTCTAGGTAAAAGTCATACCACGTGAATTTTACAAAATATGACCATAGTTAACTATCTATTTTTAACTTTTTTACAAGCATACACGTGATGATGGAGACCATTTACTTATTAGGGACCAGGAAAGAGGATTAAACTTTAAAGAACTTGCATTAGTTAATTAATTACTATGCCAACTTACTTCATCGAGAGGCTAATCTAAGAATGATGCGAGAACCCATGATCAGTCCCTTCTGCCATCAAAGATTCAGAACTTTGAGTGGAATATTTAGGCAAATACGCAATATCGTAACAAAGATATTGTGATTCAAATTCTTTTGACGAATAATTCGCTAAATATGCAATACCAGAAGGAAAAAGATTACGATTCCACCTATAATTACAGTTGCATTGGAATAATTGTACATAAATCTTTGACTCTTTAGCATAAAGGAACTGCGATATCAACTTCAAGTAATTACTCTCATTATAAACTAATTGTCCTAAATTATGGTGATTAACATCCTTGTCCACAAGATTGAAGTTACTTAGTTGGCATATCTATAGTTGGTGGGATATTATTCCTGTGAATATTTAATTTCTTGTTTAACGCACTGTAAATGATTGGTAAATGCATGGAGAGGTATAACAATGCTTTCATGATTGACCCAGGAGAATATTACGTAGAGAATATAGGGTTGTCTAATTCATAATACATACCTCACATGCAAAAGTTTACCTCTAGCTCAGAAATTGCCCTAGTGTACTCTGTCTAATTGTTTAAATGACTTGTGTTCCATGCAACCTACTATCCTAGTTTATGTTCAACTTCATAAATAGATGAAGATAAACCCTACCTAGCTACTAATTGATATTAAATGAATACATAGCCATTATATGGCTAAAACCTAGACTTTGAATTGCGGATTAACCCCGTAGTACTGTTGTCCTCAACTTACTATCCCTCTAGTTCTAATTTTGCAGATTGATCCCTGAGATGAAACTTTGCGGACCCCTCTGTACCCTCTCACTTGAACATGACCACTGTTTAACTAGTCCACCCATCTTTGTCACACATCAAGCTCGGTAAGTCCATCGATCTTTTGATTAATAAAAGATTAGTATTCTGGTGCACGTGATGCGTGCATCATACACAACCTAAGGGAGTATCTTAGTGGAATTGTCTAGCGAACGAACATTTAATTTATTAGTCCCCCCCTAAGTGTGAAGATATTTTTGCTGATTTATTTCCAATACGAGGGCATTTTTTTGACTTCTAAAAATTAAGCTCAGTACCCAAACCAAAAGTGGCCTTCTTTAACTAATACTATACAATAACCAATCATTTGGTAATTAGCACTTAACTATGCATGATTTCTTCACCTGTACTCAGTGTGAACAGTGGACCAAACATCAGCCCCCACTCAAGATGCCATAATATTTAACTAATACTAAAGCATTAGTCCCTGTCCCTCTCGTATATATGTATGTGCCAATGCAGCTATCTTCTTTGCAAAACATCACCTAAACAGAAAAAAACCTCTCCCCTTCTCCTACCTCTGCAAATTACCAGGCTAAATCTCATCAATCATGCCGATTCCTAGTCCAAGTACGAGCGAGAATTCACAGAACCAACCCTCAACAAATGCATCAGTAATCCAATATACAGCCTCTCAAGGGCCCGTGGCTGCGTTATACCCGGTCGCCCTCAAGGTAAGCAGATGTCTACGTGAAATTGCTTGATAATGAAGACAGAGTTAGTTGCAGACTGACCCTTTTGCCTTATCGCCAAATTGCGGATAAACCTCCTGCACTTCTATTGTTGTAGATATACAGACCCCTTGGATTCTCAACTCCACCTACTACAAACTTACATAATGACCATTGTATATTACCAATTCAAACGACAAAGCTAAGGAAGTTGAGAATCCAGGAGGTCTATCTCCAGATTGCCAGGTGGCTACATTTATTACTGTTTGTTGATCGAAAAGTTTTTAGTGTCCGCGTGCATTATTCACATTCATGTAGTTTGAGGAGGTAACATTCAAGGTGGGGCAGAAGACCATACTCAGGGGCATAACCGGAATGGTCAGTCCGGGGGAGATACTGGCGATGCTCGGTCCCTCCGGCAGTGGCAAAACAACCCTCCTCACCGCCATCAGCGGCAGACTGAGTGGAAAACTCTCCGGCAAGATCACCTACAATGGGCAGAATTTCAACAGAGCCGTTAAAAGACGGATGGGCTTTGTCGCTCAGGACGACGTGCTGTACCCGCACCTGACGGTGACGGAGACGCTTGTGTTCACGGCGCTCCTACGGCTGCCGAGGACGCTGAGCAGAGCCGAGAAAGTGTTGCAAGTTCGTTTCCTATTACCCCATCTCTGTTTATTTCTGTGTTTGTGAAACATTTGTCTTCTTATTATCGGTAAGGGTAAAGTACAATATCTCCACTCTCCATCTGCATTCTGTTTTTCAAGAAACTCCCTCATCTAAAAAGACAGCTCAGTGCACAATGCACTAACCATACAGTTGGGCCAAGGCTCACCCTGTAAAAGGATAGCCCGTTGCACGAAGCTCGCACAGGTCTTAGATGGGATCAGACCCCTATAATCATTAACGAAACAGTTAATTTTGTAATGGACTTTTGTTTTCCAAACACGTGGCTGATTTTTACACTTGGATGGAAATCTAAGCAGGGACTCGCACATTAGAACCCACAAGTTTCGGGAGTTAAAATGGAAAATAGAGGAAATTTTCATTTCTTAGATAAATTTAAAATATATCGGGCCTGCACAGTCCCATGAGACGCCACAGACTGCAGCACAAACTTCGTTACAAAACTAACAGTTCCATTAACACACTGCAGGTTCAGCAAGTGATCACAGAGTTAGGACTCGGCCGTGTGGCGCATAGCATGATCGGCGGGCAGCTGTTTCGTGGGGTGTCCGGAGGTGAACGGAAACGAGTCAGCATTGGGCAGGAGATGTTAGTCAACCCAAGCTTGTTATTACTCGACGAGCCAACATCGGGGCTAGACTCAACCACGGCGCAGAGAATCGTGACGATTCTGAAAAGGCTGGCAGAAAAGGGTGGGAGGACAGTGGTGACGACGATACACCAGCCATCGAGCAGACTGTACCATTTGTTCGATAAGGTGATTCTGTTGTCGCAAGGGTCGCCAATATATTACGGTCGAGCGTCAGCGGCGCTTGAGTATTTCGGCTCTGTTGGGTTTGTGGCTCCGGTGAGCGTTAATCCGGCCGATCACATGCTTGATCTCGCCAACGGTAACTAGCAAACCTTACAAGGTTCATTATTATTGCATATAGAAATATGGTAAGGACATATAAAACCATAGAGTGTAAAGGATGCTGATGTATCCCTCCATATTTTTGGATGGTGTGTTGTTGAAATAGCACGCATCCCTGTTTACTCAAAATTATATCGAGCAGAATTCTAAATTCTGAATTCAACGGAGATTTGCGAGAAAAAAATTAGAAATTATTTGGAAATAGTTTTACACTGGATAGCAGCTGGTGTAGTTATGTTAACATGTATTTATTCTTATATAACTGGTAAGCATTGGAATGATCTCCACAGGACAATGGTTAGCATATTAGTCTTTTAAAGTGACTAACCCTGTATAATACAGAGAATGCAACCGTTACTAATTCTATCGATATGAAAACAAGCTGATCCAAATCAAGTTCTTTTTGGGTACAGGGATTCCGCCAGATTCCAACACTGCAACCATGGATCAGGTTGATGGCAGTGCGCCAGAAGAGGAACAGAAATTGGTAAGAAAAGAGCTCCTCTCTGCATACGGCCGCATCATTGCCCCTACTCTCGAAGCAGAGCTCCGCAGCACCGAGAGCAACAACTGCAACGGATACAAGAGAGATTCACCAAACTACAGTAAGTAATTTCCCGCCAAACTTATCGCACTTGGTTTCTATTTATACTTGGTGAGTGTAGGAGGTTACTCAAAAAAGAAAAACTCTGTGACCGTAGGAGGGAAGAGGGATCAATGGAATACCAGCTGGTGGGAGCAGTTCAGGGTGTTGCTGAGTAGGAGTCTTAAGGAGAGACGATACGAGGCTTTTAACAAGTTAAGGATCTTTCAAGTTATGAGTGTTGCTGTTCTTGGAGGCTTGCTTTGGTGGCATACATCTCCAAACAACATCCAAGACAGGGTATATCTACTGTACTGAACTCTCGTTTTCATATGCAGTAACTAGAGCGTTTGCAATTACAGTTGCACGCAATTGCGACGTTTTTTTACCAGATGCAACCTTTTGTTTTACTGTGAGAAATGCTTGCAGTTGCGAAATAATATCCTACCGCATCGATGATTTATGCATATTTGGGCGTAAGTAGTTGTTTGATTCACTTTGACTATAATTGCAATGCAAGTGCCAGCCATATGCAAACGCTATTGTTGCCGTCAGAAGCAATTGTAGTTACAATTAGCTTGTTCCATTTTAACGTCCTATAATTTTCAATTGTAGCTAGAGTTGCAAGTGTTTGTTTTGACTTACCACTTGTTAATTGCAATGAAATGCTATTGAATTTTTGTAAAATCACGAGGACAAGAAAAAAAAAACATCGATAGCATTTCAGCTCTGACAAGTTGGAAGTCAAAGCAAAAAAGGTACAACCACTACAACTGCAAGTTGTAAAATTTTAAATTAAGCTAAACAAATGAAATTACATGCGCTAACGGTTGCAACATTTGAAACTCACAATCAATTTACATTTTCGCAGACCGCCCTCATCTTCTTCTTCTCAGTCTTTTGGGGCTTCTTCCCCCTCTACAACGCTGTGTTCACCTTCCCCCAAGAACGGCGAATGCTTATCAAAGAACAATCATCCGCAATGTACCGCCTCTCCTCCTACTTCCTCGCTCGCACTGCAGGCGACCTCCCCATGGAGCTTGCCCTCCCAACCGCCTTTGTCATCATCATCTACTGGATGGGCGGTCTCAAACCTGACCCCTTAACCTTCATCCTCTCCCTCCTCGTCGTCCTCTTCAATGTGCTTGTTTCTCAGAGCCTCGGGCTTGCAATTGGTGCCATTCTTATGGATGTCAAGCAAGCGACAACTCTTGCGTCGGTTACTACACTTGTCTTTCTTATTGCTGGTGGATACTACGTGCAGCAGATACCCGCGTTTATTGTTTGGTTGAAGTACCTTAGCTATAGTTTTTATTGCTATAAGTTGCTGTTAGGAGTTCAGTTCGAGGATGATGATGTGTACGAGTGTTCGAGTGGAGCTATGTGCAGGGTGGTGGACTATCCGGCGATTAGGTCTGTGGGTTTGAAACATATGTGGGTGGATGTGTGTATAATGGCACTTATGCTTGTTGGGTACAGACTTGTTGCTTATATGGCTCTTCACCGTCTGAAGCCGAAGTGAAGATTTGAGAGAAACTAGAACCGTCGGTGGGATGGCTGTAACAAAAGAAACATGTCATGGATGTGTAACATTTAATAGAAATTTCTCGGAAATAAAACGAACCAAACAAAAGAACCAGAGATTACTGCAATGTTTCAGGTGAAGAAGTTCAGGTTCCATTGCCAAGCTATAAGGAGGAGACTGTTACTGAAACCTGGATAGCTAAGAGATGATTTTGTTTCCAACGTATAAAAGAAGGGTTACAAAAATTCTCATTCAGGAAAAGACATGTAGAGAAGTACGCAGGCAAAATATACAAGTAAAAAAAAAACATTCCTCTGAGTATGCCAGATTTGTTTACAAGGAAGGAGCTTCAGTATGAGTTCATTAAAGGCCCTGATAATGGCAGAAAAAATGGACACGCTTTTTGTGCAATATGCAAATAACAGTTTGTTGGGTTTACGTATACAAATATTAAGAACCGTTCCTCAAAATAAATCACGAAAATCTCTAACAGCCTCTGACGTCTCATTTGCGAGTTCTCTTTGACAGTGAGATTGCAACAAGATTGCTGCATTGGATGATTTGAATGTATAGAAACCTCAAGGTACAAATATATACCATGTTTTGAATGTATAGAAACCTCAAGATCATTTTCACAACCCTCAACCATCAACACAACTTCAGAGTTTTAGTGTAGTGACGGAGTTTTTGTTTAGCGACAGAGATCTTTAAGATGACATCGGAGCACGTCCTGAACTAAAATGGTGACGGGGAAACCATCGTACAAAAATTGATGCACAAACTGGAAGGTAAATGCATTGCAATCCGAAGAGTATATTTTCAACGATGCAGCTGAATGTTAGTACCGGTGTACAGAGAGATACAAGAAAGCAAAAAGGTATTCAAGCTTAAATTCCCAAATCTATACAGGATGTCTATCAATGATTTTACACAAACTTACTCATACATTTGTTCTTCTTATGTCTAATGTACCCTGTGAGATAGTATGACAGCATGACTTTAATCACCAGCCTGCTAACAATGAAGTTCATAAAACTAGTCATCAATAACTTAAAATTGTACTGTGGAAATATCCCCCGCGCGATCTAAATGGATCCTTAAATCCCAATAATTATACGTAGATGACGAATGGGCCAACATAAACATTGATCAGTGATCTGACGAGGTCCACAGATCTCGATTAATGATTTTACACAGCCTTTTCCTGCATTTGTTCTTCTTATCTCTAATGTTGAGGTCAAGTTTTGAATCAAGGCAGACCAAAAACCCCTATTTACCTGCGTCACGACTATGAACCGGAATCACCGAGTACCTTTGTCCCAAGCGTACAAGTGGTAAGATTGTGATGGATGAACTTTTAAATGTAGAAGAGTTTATTCGGAGATGCTCATCATTTACAATTACAATCCATTCTCTAGCCTTAACTATTTTTATGATCAATTTAGAGAAGAAGCTGAAACATTTCCAACTACCATCATTTTGGTGGGGATTCGGATCCTCTCCACTACAAAAAAGTAGTGGAGGGACTATAATATTTGTTAGGATTTTATGGACTTTATCTGCGGAATTGAACACGAGAAACAAATAACCGCACCAAGAAAAATATCACAGCAAAGCAAAACACCAAAATTTAATGTGGTTAGGCAAATCGTATCTATGTCCATGGGGGCAATTTAGAGAGAAATATTGCTCTATGAATCAAGAGTACAAATCCTCGAAGCTACAACCAATCTTAAGCGTTAGATCACAAGAGAAAATACAATATTAACTTTAGGACGCTAAAACCTTAAAACCCGTCTCGACTCTAAATCTCTAACCCCACCAAGAAACCAATATCGTATCCTTAACTACCGTATCCTTAATTGCGAGTCCTTATGAAGAAAACGACATTTAAATCAGTACAATCGGATAACCAAAAGCTCCGAAATCTTAATTTTTCTTTCCCTCTCTTTTTCTCTCTCCTCACCTCGAGTACAGTGCACCAAAAAAAAGTGCTCTATGTCTTCTCACAAAAAGTGATTCCAGGTTTCTCTCATAGCCTATCCTTATTAAGGAATATTTTCCTTTACCCCTCCAAGCCTATTCCAATTAAGTGTAGGCCCAACAAATCCTCACTAATAGGATTCGGTCATCAACAGGCCAAACTTGTATGGCCCCAATTTGGGCAGGACCCACAAATTAATATTTTCATAACCATTGATTAACTATTGGATATTTATGATTTTTCTTTGAGTGTGAATTAGGAATAAATGCAATATGGGGATACGATGAATGTTAAATTTAGAATAAATCGTAATCATCTGCTAAATGATCAACAATTATGATCAAAAGTAGTGGTATCTCCAGAAGGGTAAATTACACTAAACCCGAAGAACTTTTAGTGTTTTGCAAGAAGCCCCAATAACTTTCAAAATCGCATTAAACCCCTGATAATTTTTGCAGAAAACACCCAAAGTAAACATTGTTACATCTGACATGGCACGTGCAACTCATGTGATTTGAAAAGCCCAAAATACCCCTTAAATTATTAAAAACCCCTTTCTAATCTTTTTTATATTTGCAACCCTAAAAGCAGAAATATCTCATATTTTGTCATTTGCTCTCCTCTTGCTAGCGCTCGGGTTGAGGACTCAACCCTAGTTTTTTTTTGTTGCTAAAGTTGTCCTTCAAGATATCTTTTTATGTTGTTTTACGGTTCTAATTTATAAGGGTTGTTTGCAAACACTAAACCTTATTGGAGGTTTTCTGCAATTCCAAAAGTTATTGAGGATTTAGTGAGATTTTGAAAGTTATTGAGGGTTTACTGCAAAATACTGAAGGCTCTTGGGGCTTTAATGTAATTTGCCCTAATACAAATTGAAAGCATCTACTCGTTCTTGCACTAATGATGCTCATATTATCTTCTAATGGGAAATATTAATCAGAACAATAATGAATTATGTGGATCACCTACGGAGTATGGATCAAATATAATTGAAGTTATATTCATAAAATCATTGACATCAAGAATATAATAATAAGGTAAACCTCAATACAGGTCCTCAACATTTTAGCCATATTTCAGTTAAATCCTTAGGGCATGTTTGGCAAATGAATAAAATGAGTTTTAAGTAGAATAAATTTGGCCCAAGTATTTAGCCCTAGTTTGGCAACGAACAAATTTAGACTAAACCAGTTCTCTTTTGGCCCATTTTTGCCTCATAACTAGGCCAGAGTTAAACCAATACCCCCTTGGTATGAAAAAAAACCAGATAACTACGGCCCAAAAATCAAGAAAAAAAGAAATAAAAATGAGTACACTATCAAAGTTGTTATCTTGCATATATTATGTGTTTACCAAAAAAGAAATAGTTCTAAACTAGTTTTTTTTTAAAGTTAGCCAAACTTGGTTCACCTCAAAACTAGTACACATAGAAACTAATTTAGCCAAATCAAGCCTATGTGAAACCGGCTCAAAACTAAACTTGGTTAGTTTCTAAGTTCCCAAACACACCCTTAATCTTTGAAACTCATCAATGAAGATTCTTAACATTATCCCCGTCATCAAATTTACTCCATTTTGAAATATTCCTTTATTCCTTGCTGAGGTGGCAGGACCTTTTTGTAAATTTATTTACCTACTAAACCGTCTTTTCCTCTCCCTTGCCAGGTAGACCCCATATTCTCTTTCCTCCCCCACAAATCACCAATTCCCCCTTTCGTCCGTGTCAGCTTTTCTTCTCAAACCCTAAATCAAAGAAAAAAAAAACTCAACCCCAATCCCCTTCAAAGTCCTATCAAGATCAAGTTTTGAGCGTGATTCGATAGCATTTTCAGTGGGTATTGCAGAGAGAAGGGATGCGGGCTGAGAGACAATTTGATGGTGGGTAATTTGGTCAGATGAGTCGGCGGTGGAGATGCTTTTAGGGCTTTCTTCCTCGATGATTTAGGGTTGAGAAATGGGTTCCTTTACTCGGCTTTCTTTGTTTTGGAACGAGAGGATTTTGCAAACGACTGTGATGAATCCCCATTTTAAGTTCTGCCACGTGCGGCAAATGAAAGAAAATGAATCAGCCGTTAAACTATGAAATGACAGAAATGCCCTGCCAAGTCAGCAGCAATTAACAGATAATTTTGAAAAGAGCAGTGATAGATGTAGGACAAATTTTGAAAACAGTCCGTTTTCAAAACTTAATATGCAAAATCGACCGCATAGATGAATAATAGGCAAAACCGACCCTTTTCTACCGAAAAGGGTCGGTTTTGCAGCTGTAAGGAGCTGCGAACTGATCGGGACTAGTGGTCCCGATCAGTAAGTTTATTGATCGGGACTACTAGTCCCGATCAATACACTAATCCACCGAAGACCTGTCGGCCCCCCCATCTCTCGACCTAGTCCCCAAATCTCCACCCCCCTCCTCTTCGCCCCCCCCCATCTCTCGACCTAGTCCCCAAATCTCCACCCCCCTCCCCAGAATCTCTCGACGCCC
>JBAKGM010000002.1:2785662-2796904 GCA_037177215.1 Asparagus racemosus
CCCCCCCAAAAAAAACAAAAAAAAAATAGAGTCAAGAACCAAAGCATATGCTTGAAGTAATTGATAAACTTCTATAAGCATAATTATCCGATTCAAAATCAAGCTCAACTTTTTGACAGCTAATAAGAAAACAAACATTAATAAGGGAGCATCCACAAAATGACGAGAGAATGAAGCATGGGTAAGCTTCTATATGCATGAATATTCTCCATTATTGGATTGAGAATGTGAAGCACAACATTTCACAGAAGGATCTTGCCACCGAAAACCAATTTCCTATTTTTAGATAGGATGTTCTTAAAAATTCTCAAACAAACATCGTACGCTGCATGGGAATAGTAAATTTTATTGTCTATTTCCTATTCTTTCAAGCACTTGCGCATAGAATATGCTATGTTAACACCACGTCAAGGAGGCAAATGCACAGGTCTTAGAATTATTTTTTGTATGTTCCAATTTTTATTAACAAAGTGACTAGCGAGTATCATATATTCAAGAATTGAATTTGGGATTTGCAGGGACCAATTCATTATCAAATACCGATAAAATCCTGGTTTTGTTAACTAATTTCAGGGTAAGTGATTACAAGCTTCCTGGCCCACAATCATAACCTGCTTGATTGTCTTATCTTCTCGAGTGATGGGTTTTATTGAATCCTAATCCAATAGTCAAATAAGAACAATTCTATTAGATCCTAAACTTATGAACCAGTAACTTGAATTCTCAAACTTAAAAGATATATCATTAATTTTAATAGCTTTACATTAGCAAATCCTAATGTTCCATAATTCTGTTTAATTATCAAATAACTAACTATTACTAAAGAGGAAAAATCAGGAAATCACACGGAGCGTTTTAGCTAACATAGTACACTTGTGGAATGAACTCTGAAGAAAACTTGCATGATGCGCATAATTCTTTTATAGATCTTAGATTATCTAGTGGAGCATCTGTACTTCAGAAAATGTAGAATGAAGAGAACTTTCGTGATGCTCCTAAAATTTTATATATCTTGGATTATCTAGTGGAGCATCTCTACTTCAGAACACTTACCATGGATTGCTTGATTTTGCAGGGGATTATTGCATCTGCTCTTAACTATTGTCTATTGACATGGTCAAATAAGATTCTGGGGCCTGCACTGGTGGCTCTATACATGCCAATGCAGCCTGTAGCATCTGCTTTATTGGCAAGACTTTTCCTTGGAAGTACCATTTATCTTGGAAGGTTTGATATAGTTCCTGATATCTTTATTTTCCCTTCTCTCTGCCTTATTTTTATGGATTTCTGGATTGTTATTAGCGTTTCAATCTGAAGGAATACTTTTTACCCTGGGCAGTAATACATGCATAATATACACATTTGGATAGACAACTAGGGGATGGAGAGGGAGGGAGTGTGATTGATCTAATTTGTGTTTGTTTTGATTTGAAAATAGGAAGAGAAGGAACCAATTCACTTAAAATCCGACCGCTCCCCTCCCAATCCGTCCACTTTAGGAGGGTTAAAAAAGTGAAGAAATTTGCTTCTTTTTAACCCTCCCAATCCTTCCACACACTTACTAAAAAATGTAAACAAGCACAAATTTATGATCGTTACCCTTGTAACCTTTCCAACCCCTCCCCTCCCCTCTTAAAATAAGCTTCCAAACTCACTCATCCTGTGTGCTTCCAGTAAATGATGCTATTATAACCTCACACTACTGATCAGGTTTACCTTGAGCCATAACACAAAGGGACTTCCATTATTTAGTTGACTGCAAGCTAGTGAAGGGTATGAGGCTACAAAGGAACTCCCATTAAATTCTGGAGTTATGCAATTTATAAACAAAAACCGTCACCAGCTGCCTTCGCCTATATTATTTTAAAATGCATAGACCAAATCAAAATGTTTATTATTTTTAGTTGCTAATCGAGGGTAATAAAAGGAACAGTTGGCAGTTGCAACTTGCTTAGACCTGTAGTTTAGCAATAACGTATAGAAAAACAACAGCAGCAAGAAGGTTTAAATCCCTAACCTTTGGGGTTGGATGCATTATTTTTCTCCATGTAGCTTTACTTTGTTAAAAATGATCTCTTGATGTACTGGCAAATCCCAGTCACAGAATTCATGAACTTTTTGGAAGACTTGAATAATTCCCAAATCAGAGCTCAGGCAAATCAAATTGCATTCCCTTTGCTGCTTCGTGAATTATGCAGCTGACCATAAATCATTAGGTTCACATTTCATTTGCAAATTGTCTTATATTATTTTGGATTTCAGCCAAAAATAAAGCAGCAGGAAATTAAGTGCATTCATCGAGGCTGGAACCCTTGTCAAAGAGAGAAAGTGACAGAGCTTCTACCACTTAACTCCTTTAGCTGCTTGTGTATTCCAATAGAAGTAGACAACATACATCTGATAACATTTATATATGCCCTCTATTTAAGCTTGAGGTATTGCAGCAATATTTTCTGAATTTTCTGGGTCTTTCTGAACTTCGCAGAACATGTTGTTCTTACTGAATTATCCCTTAGCACACTACTTTTGACCTTGTTGATAATTAGCATATTGTATTTTACTACCTTTGCCTATATTCATTTGTGTCTAACTCTATCCCTGTTTATGCTTAGAAATCTGGTGTATGGGCTTTAAGATGCTTCTCATTCTTTTTGCAGTTTGGTTCGCTAATGTATATATAATTTTTTTGCATTACACGTTTGTTACATTTTTTTCACATAATTAAGTATGAACTCCAACTATGCTGTTGCAGGATATCTTTGAGCAGGTTGTCATATGAGATAAAGCTTCATGTTTTTATCTAATATTATTTTTTCCTTTTACGGTTAACTGACATTAGCTTGTACTGGCAGCATTCTTGGAGGGCTCTTAATCGTCTCTGGCCTATACCTGGTTACATGGGCTCGCTTTAAAGAGAGACAGGCAGCCACAGGGATTGCTTATGTGAAGGGCAGTTCAGAACTACCTCGCGATGATATATCACCTTTGAAGAGAGTTGGCATTTTCTCTGGCCCATCCTTGGCATTTCCTAGGCCTTGGGTCGAGTCGCATGAATCATGACAATCTTGAACTTCTACTTTGTACTACATTTTTTTTTCTTTCTTTCTTTTTTTTCTTTCCTTTTTTTAAAGGATATAGAGATTTGACACATCACACTAGCAATTAGTACCCTTTCGGGGTGATTGATCTATCCCTCCTTTCAAAAGAAAAATAGATTAGAGTCATTACTCATGGACCATTTGCCTTTTATTGCTCATTAAACTTCTATCTACACCTCTATTCTTTACGAGGAACTATATGTTACCAGCTTGGCAGTTGTACTTCCTGAAGACTGTTAGCAATCAAATTACAGTGTTTTATGTCTTTAACTTGATGAGGTCAAGGAACCCACGGCATAATGAAGGCGGTAAAACCTCAAGTTTCCTCCCTCTGTGGCAACATGGTCACCAAAGGTTCAGCAGGCAAAGGCAAAGAAGGTGGACAGAAGCCATAGGAAACAGAAGAGGTGCTTTTCCTCGTACTCACGACAAGCTTGTTATATTCTGTGTTTAGTTCTTGTGCAATAAAGTTCTATGTTTGCAGAGAAACTCATTCTAAGTGATTTTGATGAATGTTGCAGGTAATAGCCCCCAATGCTGCTGCACAAGCCTATCAGGGGACTGAGAGGGATAGTGTTGACCGATAATCTTGGTATTGTTGCTGGATTCATGTATCAATGGGGGATAATCATAGTACTCGGTGTAATATCCTACTTATATGTTACATACTACTACTATATATATAGCTTGTGGCTTCTCATTATTTGGCCATATCGGTAATGTTTGGGTGTTTTTGTGAATTGCCCCCTTGAAAGTATGAGTAACCAGCAAATGATAGCTGAATTACTTGATATTCTTAAATGTCTCCCTTTTTATCAGTTAGTGCATTTTATGGACTCTGTTAACTGCGTGCAGTACATGATGTATCTTCTGGTTAACAGAAATCATGCAGTGATTAGTGCACTAATGAGAAAAGGCAAGAGTGATTATAAGCGGAATATAATTTAGGTGATCAAAAAAATTTTCCCCTGGTAGCCTTCAGTTACAAATGTCAATGATGAAATGGTTATTTCTCATCATAAAGGATCAATTCGTGATCTCGTGTGGCACCTAAGGGATAGAAAGTAAAGCGAGATGCTCATATCATTTGCTGGGTGATAAGCTAAATTGGGTAATTATGACCCTTAAATATTTGATACTTTGAACTTAGTACCTCTAATTACATTGCTATTAGATCCTCCAATTCTTATGTCTTGCTGCTACTATACTCTTGATTGAAGGGATTAATTTGAAACAACTTCTACATTGATTGAAGGGATTAATTTGAAATAACTTTTAAGAATGGGGTGACTTAATAGCAAATGTGTGTTTAATTCTGGTACATAACCAGCCACCGTTTTCATGGATTTTTGCGTAATACCTCTCAGATCTTTCATATTTGCATCCTAATCGCCTAAATCTTGATATTTGCTCATACCCTCAATTCTCCCACATTGAGCTTTTCTATCCCTCATGCTTAAGCGTTTTTGTTTTTAAATGAGAAGATATTGCAATCTTATTTTAAATTATTGAAATTTCTTAACATTGTACCGCTTAAAAGCCAACATTGTTATGTGGAAGAGGTAAAACAAAGCTAATGTGATAGAATCGGATGGTAGTTTTACAAATACCAAGATTTAAGAGGCAAATTTATAAATATGAAAGATTTGAGGGTATGTGTGTGTGTATATATATATATATATGCAAAAAACCCCTTTGTTCACTGGTTGTCCCTTTCTGAACGCCTGGGTCCTGGCCTTTATATTCTTCTTTCTTTCATGGTATCTATTTGCTTATCTGACTTTACTCTTCTTTAGCTCTTATCTTCTTCAGTTTCCAACTTCAAACGAGGGGCACTTGCTGGTAATTAGAAAATTTTAAATCTTTTCTGATTTTTTTTTTGGGAGAATTTATTTAGCGATTTAACATCCCCATCTTAGTTAAGGACTTGATTCAAGAACCCAACCTTTTATTTCCATGATACTTAGAAAAACTTTTTTTTTTACTATTAAAATCTGTGTACGCTGATTCCTGATTTAGGGAAGTTTGGTGGGTTATAAGTGGAGATTAATTATGGAAGTTGTTCATAAATTTTTTTTACAAGGAAATAAACTTAAAGAAGTGAAAATGGAAACAGAGGTAATACACTGTGTTAAACAGAGTATAACAATAGAGAATCCATCCAATTAGTTTTCATGCACAATTCTAACTATTTGTTGCGAACAAACCTCCTAATTGATTTTTTCACGCTTAAATCCTTAAAAAGGTTTGACGAGTCTGATAGAGCCCCAATTGATCTACTGGTGAGGACACACCCCCAATTTCTTTTTTCTTTTTTTCACTTTTAAAAGAGTTGAAAAAGTTCAATAAGCGGGTATATTCGCACTTGTGCCAACACTACAGAGAAAAGTTTATTCGCAATAAATAGAACTACATGGGACTATTTGTAATTGGGTGATGCTATAGGGAGTCTATTTGCAATTAACCCTTAATATAAAGTGACTTCTATCTTCATGCACAAATATGTAGGAAAAAAATAGAAATAAAGTCTAGTGGCCTAAGGGCTTTTGCCCACCCTTGATTTTGCTTTGAGATTCATGTTGGCGCGCAATACACATTAAAGCACCAATCTCAAAGCAAATCCAACTGATAAAAATAGTCGGTCTACTTAAGTCATTTCTAGCTTTATTCCAGTTTTTATGGTATATTTTGTTACGCTGTCCTTCTGTCAGTAAAATCTGACTACTTAAGAAGTTACAATCTTCTACATTTAACTTTTATCAGGAACTCTCATACTGGTTTTGCTGCAGATAAAACAGCTTTTCGAGAGATTTGATTTTGACTCAACTTTCCATCTCCATTATCTGTCGTCTGTATCATTTCCATCACTGCCCACATCTTATTGTATTTATACTCCATAATGTTCTCTTTCAATTACTTCAAAGTGCTTGCAACCTCATTATCTTCCCATCCTCTCAATTCCTGTTTCTGGAAGTGAATCACTCCAACATTTGAGAACCATGGCATTTCATGTTTGCCACATTTCCTGCTTAAGAGCAAAACCGATCGATAAGTGTCACAATTATTTGACTTCGCTCCATACAACTTCCTCAACCATCAACACCAAATTCAAATCTCGCAAACCAGGTTTCCATATATCTAGTTATTCCCAGAGAAAGACAAGTAGCCTATCTCTCTTAAAATGCTCATCTTCAGATAGGAACCAAATTGACTTGCCAAACTCAAACAACCTAGTAGAACTCCCTCTCTTCCCACTTCCTTTAGTTCTATTCCCCGGTACAACTATCCCCTTGCAAATATTCGAGTTTAGGTACCGAATAATGATGCGCACTATTCTCCAAAGTGACCTAAGAGTCGGAATCATATATTCAGACAAACTCAGTGGAGCGGCTGGTGTTGGATGTGCAGCAGAGATAGTAAAGCACGAAAGACTTGTAGACGATCGGTTCTTCATCTTCTGCAAAGGGCAAGAGAGATTTCGAGTTATCAGTCTCGTTCAGACAAAACCTTATATGGTAGCAAAGGTTCAGTTTCTTGAAGATAAGCCTTCTTCAAATGAGCAACAAGATTTAGAGTCAATCGCTCTTGAAGTTGAGATTTGCATGAAGGATGTAATCAGGTTATCTAATAAGCTCAATGGTACATTTGAGAAAAAAGACGAGGATATTCGAAGAAATTTATTTCCGACGCCATTTTCGTTTTTTGTTGGGAGTACTTTCGAGGGTGCTCCTAAAGAGCAGCAGGCTTTGCTGGAATTGGAGGATACAGCTTTGAGGCTGAAGAGGGAGAGAGAAATTTTGAGGAATACACTTAATTATTTGGTCGCTGCATCTGCAGTTAGAGAGGCCTTTCAGTATTCTTCATCCAATGAAAACTAGCAGTCGGTTATGGTTGTAAATAAGCAAATAATATAACAGGAGCCTGTACCTATATATTGACCCTTTGGTTTTGCAAAGTTTTTTAATGTGGAGATTAATTATATTTGTTACCAAGGTCCAAGGGTATATACAACTTTTTGCTATATTACATGGTTGTTTAAAATCTGTATTAATTATATTTGTTACCAAGGTCCAAGGGTATATACAACTTTTTGCTACATTACATGGTTGTTTAAAATCTGTATAGGTTAATATTTCAGGAAAGCAGTTTGCGAAAATTTGACCTCTACTGTTCACACACATTGTTTCCGTTTATATCCTTTCTTATTCTTTTCTGATGTTTTTTCTTCTTGTATGTCACTTTGTTTTTGGTTATAAATAACACCAAGACTTTCTTTAGGTCCATGCATTCAGTTTTCTTATGATCGATAGATTGTTCCCGTGGTCTATTATCTTTACATGAAAATTTTTTTCCTGATATTGTTTCGGTTTGTGCCGTGAGTTTAAAAAAGTAAGGGCTTAAAGAAACTTCTTTAATTGAAGTCATTGTATCTATTTAGATGCGTGAAGAATGAGTCTGTTCACGTTATGATCTATGTTTATCCTTTACCAGTGTTCTGAGGAGTTACAGTTGAAAGAATCACGTTGTTTTTTTAGCGTATCCAACTGTGGAATGTGAAGAAGTAGCAGCAAAATAATTGAGAAATTACAATGAATTGATCCTCCACCAAATCACACAGAATTCTTACTGTCTTGAGGTATATGAGAATTTGTGACGGATCCATCTGAGAGCCCGTGAGATGATTGACCAGACTGAACGCTTCATCGTCATCCGATCAGTTGAAGATGCTCGGATTTTAAATTTAACCCACGAACGAGTCTTCATTGTTCTAAAATCCGTACATGTCTCCATCTCATCCAATAGTTGTATGTAATCCATATCAGGTTTAGTTCTTTAAAAACCATATATTATCAAGGATATTTCAGGTGTATTGTAGTGTTTATATAGTTTGACAGTCTTGTAGGTTGATGAATATTGTTTTAAGCCTTATCGTTAAATGTCGGTCGATATTTCTTTATTCGGTCAGTTGCTATGTCACACTCGAGCAAAATCAAGGAGGAGAAACACCGGTTTGATGAAGCAAACAATCCAATTGTAGATAAATGTGTCGAGTTTCAGTTACTCAGCTGCATTACGTAGTATATTGGTTGCAGTCATTACTCTAATTTGTATATATGGAATACTTATAGATAATGTGTAGAAATATGTCGTTTGGTTGTTGAATGGAATGTATATAGGTATTATTTGAACTTTAATTCCGCATATCAAGCTAAATGGATTGAAATGGGGAGCATATTCGATATTTCGAGTATCCATTTAAGACCCTAATCTGGCAAATTCTTTATAGTAAGGATCGTCAAGATATTCAGAAGTACATTTGGGTTCAAAAATTGTCATATACAAATACAAGTCTTGCAATGGGGTATGTATTTCAGATGGTGAAGATTACCAAAAACCATCTTGATCTCCTTTTTATTGCTTGGTGGATGCATCATGATCGTTTGCCTTTGCATCACAAGGTTGTTGTAGAATATTATTTTGTCTGTATAAAGTAGACAATTGAAATTAAATTCAGAACTTTTTAAAATCTTTGATGGGTTGTTTAATGCTCGTGGATGATTGCTTTTGTGTAGCTGGACTCTTTCGGCTTTGACAGACAAAGGTGGTACTGCTATAAGCCAAAGTTGTTCTAAAACATGCATGTATGTATATATGTCGCATTCTGTAATCATTATGCTTCCTAATTCCAGCTTTGTTTGGCGAGACCGTCGAATATTGCTATTTTCATGCGTAATGTCAAATTTTCTTCTAACCCTCATGGCTTATGGTTATTGAGATTAAATGTTTTAAAGAAATTTCTTTCCCAATTGTTTAAATGCAGTCTGTGCCACACCTTGAAACTGCAGCGAGAATTCATAAATATGGGTTATGCGACAGCAGCCATCCATGCACAGGACAAAATTCGTGCACGAGTTAAGCCTGACACTTCATATCACATAGCTTTCTCAAAAAATATATAATTTGCTAATAATAGAAGTTCAAAGCAAACTATATGTACAGTTAGTATGTACAACTCGAACTCACACTGTTATAAGCATTTTACAAAATAAAGCCAAGTGTTAGTTGTACATAACACCGAAAAAGAGGATTTTCTATATAAGCGCCTCTTAGCAATGCGCCACAACCAAAAGTTCAGCTTATTACGTAGCTGCGCCAGATCTGAAAAATTTAAAACCGACGGGGTGGGCCAGGGCTCAGTGAGAATATTTCTCACTAGAGTTCCTAGATATCCAACAAAATAATAATAATTCCCAGAAATAGTGCATTATAAGTTTTGTACCAAAAATTTCAGCCAAAAAAAAAGTAAAATATGGTCCAAGACAACATACTATTGTTATCTTCAAGAAAGAATGCAACATTTTAGATTTATTTCTTATGTTCAAACTGAATATACTATAATATATTCCAGAATCAGACTCCTTTGAAATCAAGGTAAATACTAAAAAAGAAAAGGACTATTAAATTTGTGCAAAACCAAAAGACAACTATTTTCTCAAATTCTTAGTCAAATATCAGAATCTCAAATCTCGATGAGTCGTTCATGTAATGCAATAATTACCTTATAGGTCACATTAATGCTACAATTTATAGCTAGGTAGCTTGAGAATGTCAAAATGCATCACATAGCACATAGTTCCTGTTCAGAATAGAATGCACTTAACATTGCCACAGGCCGCCGGCCACATCACAAATGCCCTAAGAGGCTACATAAATGTGCATTCACCATATGGCAAGCACAAATACATCATTCCATAATGGACTTTTTGAGGATAACATCGAGAATCACTTATCAAATCAGAAACACATCACGTATCAAAATTTGCTAAACATTTTAGATCGAGTGGATGAATGTAAATTAATCATCTCAATTAAGACGGTTTACAGATTTCTCTTTTGTCTATTTTTATCAGATACTAAGTCACGGAAAAATCTTTGAATCCATTAAACTGGTTAAACACATTCAAAATACTTCTTTTCTTCAGAAGCTTTCAAATAAAGCATTATTCACAACTAATTGAGATCGCATGAAACCAAAACTATTTATCACATAGAAAATCAAACTTACTTTGAATATCTTGTACGAAATCAAAATTATATTATGGGTTAGGCCACAACAGAAATAGATCAACTCACATTTAACTTTATATACATGAAAAATAATAGATTATTTATTTTTCGAGCTCAAAATCAATCAAATATAGCACTCATGTAACTTCATATTATAAAAATACTAGTGAGACATGAACTCACATCTAGCAGATACGACTTCCTCGAAAAATTACTCCTCTTGATATCAATCAGATCCTATAATATAAAGATATAACATTAATATTAATTCATGATAAAACCATACTATGGTTAATTACTCTGTAATGTAGGTCCAATAGAATTAAATATAGTTAAATAATAATTAAAATCCATAAATATGGTGCACATAAATTTATTGCTACTTTTAGCGACCTATCATAATTTCTATAACATTATTCTAATACTTTTGGTCATATTAACAATTGCAAACAATTTTTGGAGGTTTTAAATAATTATCCAACCTTAGTTTCTTAGCTGGGTTTGACTCTATTGAGCAAGCTGGCAATTAAGGGAGCAACAGGGGTCTAAACGAAAACTTTTATTTCTTTTATCTTCTGAAGTTACATACAAACTCATAAACTTTTAGGGTTCCCAAATAAATTTTGTTATTTTAACTTATTTTTCTCTGTTCTCTCTCCTATATCTCTTCTTCATGCTCAGATCTCCTTTTCTTCTTCTTCCTCCGTTTTTTGGGGCTGCTGTTGTTCAGGCGCAGGTCGCGCCCCCTGGTCCACCGTCGGGGGTGGCCTCTCGACGGTGAGGGATCGCCGGTGACTAGGGTGGTTGGCGACGAGGTCCTCGCCGGAGCTAGGTATGGTATTTATTTATTTATTTATTTTTGAATTTAGTACACATCCGAATCTACTAGATGTTCAAGATCACCTCCAACCCTTCAACATTCTTAAATCAAATTAAGTATCAAATTTTGCTAATTACACCTAATCCCTTTTTAAGGGCTGATGTTGAAATCATGTAAAAAGTTTAGGGTATTACAGTCTGGATTGTTGGGGGGGGGGGGGGGGGGGGGGGGGGGGGGGGGGGGGGGGGGGGGGGGG
>JBAKGM010000002.1:2801719-2817345 GCA_037177215.1 Asparagus racemosus
GAGATGGGAGGAGATGAGTTGTCACCATATTATTGGTTGGTGTGGATATTTGTAAGGGTGGAAAGTGATGGAAAGTTTAAAAAGTGAAGGAAAGTGGAGATTGGAAAATGGGGGAAAGTAACCAAACACCCCCTAAATAACTCTCAGCCCCAAAGAAAAAGCACATTCTTACCCCCAAAGAAAAAGCACTGTCTTTAAGCTAGAAAGATTTTAAAAGATTTGTTACCCAGAAACTAAAATTTTAGAAACTTCTATTGTTTAAGAAAATATACCATTGATATAATTACAGCATCAGCCTCCCGCCCTTGGAAACTGTCTATGGTAGCCACTTCAACACCCGAAGCTTCTGGAAAACCATCTAACCTCTCCCTCAAGAGCTGCACTTGAGCAATATAGGGAGATTGAACAGCAATGGCATTTGGAGAGACCCCTGAAGGATAGCAAACAAGAATTAGGATAAAAGGGCACCAATTACACAATCATGTAATTGTTCTCCTATCTAACTGAAGCTGTCTTTGGAATATCTCTTAAAATCATGTAGACCTTTTCCTATCGAACTAGGTGCATTTTAGGGAGATTTACTGTGATACCCCTACAAAAGATAGTCCCACATCAGGAAATTGAAAGACTTTTGAGAGTTTAAATGATGGGTCTTCAGAGTCAAGTGCAACATTGGCTTGGCTAGCCAATTTTGGCGCTGGATTGAACGAAACCACGTGTTGTGCACTCAGTGGGTCCAGGATTTACATTGCGCCGACGAGCTCGTAGGCCCGGGGGCATGAAATTTACTCTTTTCAAGAACACAAAGTTGGATACGTAGGACATTGACAAGTTGAAGGACTCTAGTAAAAAGAAGACTTCTAGTGTTACAATTTCTGTATGACAGTATGACTCTAGTTTTGCAGTATCCAGCAGATGTACCAGATTACCAAATGTTTTTGGAATAGTATATGGTGCGAAAACACACTCATTTTCTATTAAATCTTAAAGTTCGCATAGGTGCAACTACACACTATATTTTGTAGTCAAATCATTAAACTACAAATAAACCAACCCAAGGTCTGATCGGCTATCACTCACGGACAAAAAAATAGAATATAGATAGCTTCTAAAGTTGGAGTTAAATGAATTTAAGAAAACTCAGGTTGGATTAGATTTAACTCCAAATGTGGGAAAAAAACACAAAAGAGTACAGTTTGAGATGACTCCATTTTCTATCCAAACAAAATAGAAGTATTCAAATTATGATTTAGGAAAGCAAAGTTAAAGATTTACAGACTAGAGTTTGCAAATCTTTAACTATGACTTCAAATAAACAAGAAGTAAGAAAACTTCAAAGACAAATGTCCTTAGTACACTAGTAGCTAACACGATCACTGGCATAAGATGATCAGAAGCAACATAAAGTGAGTATATGGTAGCTCACATGTCATAAAGGTTTGACTTATTTCCTTATTTAGGTTAGGCTGGAATGGAGTTTATATCTAGCAGTTAGATTATAGTTAAAAACATTTGATTTATGACAAACACGTTAGCAAACTCTTTTAGTTGCTGAATTGTAGGCAAGAAAGCATAAATCACAGGGAATACATAAACATAAGGGAAATCTGCTAGGTATGTAATCAACTGATATATCTGTAGGAGGACGAAATATGTACCAGAATATATGAGATTAAATACATGCTGCACAACAATATCAGTTTCACCCTCATTATAGAAGGAGCCTGTGCCTGCTGGATCCAGATGCTCTTCACATCCAACATATAAGCTGCCATATGGCATTCGTGTATCAAGCAAGAGCAATGGACAAAGAGTAACCCATGTAGCCTAAATCAAATCAAGGCTATTGTTAAAAAACAGTTAGTAGTCCAAATAAAAGAAATATAACTGATCATAGATCAAACATAATTTAACGTTGCAATTTCAAATCAAAGATGCACCATGTTCCCAAATTCACCAACACACTTGTGGATGCTGAAGAAGCATAACTTATCAACCGTAGGCTATGCCTACAATATATATACTTAAGGATGCTTCCTTCTACCGTCTCTTTGTATTGCTGATACAGATACACCAATATGAAATATTACTTGGAAGCAAGCCAAATAGTAGAAGCCCCTCCCTGAGAAGGCAAGGCCTTTTTTTTTTGGGGTGTGCGAAGATAGGGATTTTGTGTCTTTGACCCATAAAGTGTCTTATCAACCACTCCAAAACTACTTTACCTTCAGTCAGGTTCTTTTAACCAAAATAACCGAAAAGCAAAAATTAAGAAAATAGCAATACAATCTAGAAGAGGTAAATCCAAGTAACATGATAATTTCTATATGAGGCCTGTAATTGGGCTTGAGAAGCTTGAGTTTATATGTTCCCCAAAAAGTAACAACGAAAGGAGAATGTAGACCTCCAGACAATTAAAATAAACAATAGGAGAGAAAATCAAAATTTAGAACTTAATTCAAGTATGTTCGACAAAAGTGAAATGCAAATATACCTTGACAAATGGAGAATCCACAAGTAGATGTGAGGAGACAGTTGCGGATGACTGTAGCAATCCATCATACATCTCCTTTGATGCCCAGCTGGAAATTGCATCATGCATCCGATACTGAGTGGCCAGTTTTGTGGCTAGCACGCCTTCATGCAAGGCTGATGCTTTTTGCAGCAGAGATGTACCAAGTCCACCATCCATGGCCTTCCTAGATAAAATCACAGGAGCTAACTGGCACTGATCACCAGCTAATATACATCGTTTTCCTTGCAAAATTGGGATCCAACACGACGGTTCAATTGCCTGTCCTGCTTCATCTATAACAACAAGATCAAACCCGCCCAACCTTCGGACAAGGGGATCAGCAGCTCCAGTATTAGTGGAAAGTACAACTTGAGCACTCGAAAGAACCTCCATTATAGTATCCTTCTCTTTCTTCTTCAAAGTCTTTCCAAGTTGCTTTAAGAGCTGGCGAATACCTGCAGCTAGAGAATCATCCTTTAAACATTGTCTTAGGTCCTTCCTTAGATCTGACCTCTTCCTCTCAAACTCTTTCCTGAAAGTTGCAAGTTTATCATTCACGATTTCACCTAAAGATTTCGAAGCCACAGAAGGAGATATTCTACCAGGATTTCCAACTCGCACAATATTCAGTCCGATATCTGCAAGCCTTTCAACCATGTTATCGACAGCCGCATTGGTAGGAGCCGTCACAAGTACACGCTCACCTTGGTGAGCAGCAAGGGATATCAATTCAGTAAGCAGTCTTGTCTTTCCAGTACCAGGAGGCCCTTGGATTGCTAACAGCGGTCTCTTTTTATTCAAGCCTAATGCAATAGCTTTTAATTGGGAGCTGTCGAACTTTCCTTTCTCCGTCAAACCATTAAGTTCTATTTGACCCCATCCAACTAATTGTTTCTTTTCTAGATACTTTATATCTTCTTTGTCCCCAAATAGAGTAGCTACCACGGCGATTGATGGATTTTTCTTCTGTAAGCCATTCTTCTGGAGTAACATTAGGGCTTCACAATTGCGCTGCAATAGAATATACGCAAAGCCATTACTAACATAAAAACATCATGTGCAACTAGCATGTTAAGATATACTGGTGGTTCTCAGTAATCACAACCATATAATTAGAGGGGGGGGGGGGGGGGAGAGAGAGAGAGAGAGAGAGAGAGAGAGAGTGAGTGAGTGAGTGAGTGTGTGTGTGTGTGTTGTGTGTGTGGAAATGATGGATATGAGGTGGCGGCTCATTTTGCTAAATGAGCTACCAAGAGATACGCATGTGGGGAGTATGTGTGTGTGTGTATGACTTAACAAGTAGACCTCAAATTTTAATGTCTTAGACATATATGTCTTGTAAATTACTTTGAGCTATATGCTATTAGAAAACAATGTCTGCACCATGGCCCTTGTCTATGGTTAACATGTAGAAAAATATCTTGCAAGTTGAAAAGCAATACACCTTGGGACACAATGTTTTTCAGTTGGATCTGCACTTATCATCATGGATTAAAAAATAACGGTAATTAGAAAAACGTACCTCATAAGTTAATGCATCAGCCAGTCCAGGTATCCGATCAATGCGCACAGTTTTACCAAATAGCTTAGAGAAAGTAGGATCTCCATGCCGGGATTCTAGAGCAACAGTAATGCTACATCCATCCTCACCTAAATTATTAACAAATCCCTGCACGCAAGAAGTCGCTCCAGCACCCCTCTTATTGCAAGTCCGTACACAAACCATGTCACCAGGGGAAAGAGTAGTAGGCGGAAGCCTATGATTCCCTTCAACCCTAAATAAGACCAGATGCATGCCTCCCAGGCCTGTGCATATAAATTTTCTTCATTGTAGATACTAGGAAATTGCAAAATTTATAACATGCAAGAACTATTCTGACTGCCAAAATAACTTTTAATGTGCAGCTAAATAGTAAAAATATGAAGTGCACATTCAATCTAACATCCTATTAGCCAGATGTACTTCTTTATGTAGAGAATTAAAGCCAGACAAGTGCTACAACCACAACGAAGTCATTGTTTTCTACTGAACCTAATTAAAGAATCCAACTAAATGATGATAGGAACAAAGCTGCCGGTTCTTTTTGCTAAGCTACTTGTGAGATGCAAGACAAAACAACAAGATGTGGCAGGTTATGAAAAATCTGCGACACCACGGAGTCTGATAACATTGAAGAGGCCAGGAAATAACTAAGAAAGAACAATTGAAATAAATTCTTGTCTAGAAGATCAGATCTTCCAACAATCTAGTGTGCAATTTCATAGCCAAGTTGACGTCAATTTTTCCAATGCCTTAACAAAATGACAAAAAGAATTAGAACAAAAGACTATAATCCTATAACATTAGGATACAATACATTTACCTGATATGTAGTTAGTTAAGCTGATTTAACCTAATTCAGTTCTATTAGGATGAACTAGTACTGAAAAATAGTGTAATCTCCAAACTCAAGGCACGTTCAACTCACCTGTGGAAGAGCTAATTGCATTTAAGCTGCAAATTGTGTCACACTGTTCTTGTTGGGCCTGCCCATGGCTGACCAAGTATTCAACTGGTTTCACCACATCAGATTCCTCATCTAGAGAAGAGACAGCATTTAACTCCTCTTGGGTGAATTCCAGCTCTGCGTCCCTTTCTATACGAAGAAGTTCTGACATATGCTTCACAAAGTCTTCTATATTTTCCTGTATTCTTTTGGCTTTCTCGAGATCCATTCCCAAACCACCATGGATAGGTTTAGCCTGGTTCACTTTCCTCACAGCAGCTCGATGCTGTGCTGCAAGTAAATATATGTGTGCATGTGTCAATAAGAAAATACGTTGCAGGAATGGTTGAAAAGCTTGACATGCTCATGGCATGAAATTGGGATGGCTACATTATACTATGATCAGAATAAGTATCAAAAGAACTAATTTATTTCAAGGATAACACATTCAAGATGTAGAAATATATTGTTATGCTTATGTTATATAAGGATGATGGTAAGGTGACTATAAAATGTAAAATTAATCTTCATGATACATGCATCGATTTCTATATTACTATAATGGGAGTTAATACCAACTCGATGCCTATAATAATTGATAGTCATACCTTGCAAGGATCATAGTTGTCGTGACATGGAAGGCATGAATTTCTTTAATGATATTATCTTCAAAAAAATATACATTTGATTCATTTCAAGGATAACAATCATTTCCACTATACAATATCTATTCATTTTTTATTCAATTTTCTCAAGGAAATGAATGATCACAAATCCAACTTAAGCATGTCAGGCATTCAAAAATCCATGAAGGTTGCAACATAGCTTGTTAAGCTTCAGTCAGCTACATGGCGTCCCATCAAAAAAGTCTCCCTGGTCAATCCTTATACTAAAAAGCTCTTAAGAAGGTTGCTTCAAACAAATTTTGGAATATAGATCCTCCATTCATTGAATAGAAATAGTATGAAACTATGTTATTATTTAGCACACAAAGAATATGATGCTCCCAGCAAAAAAAAATGACCTTTTACCCCCTCATTCCCTTCACAAAATCTCCCTTAGTTGCAAGGGCTTGTCAAGGGCATAAGTAATTAACTATAGTCCTGCTAAGGGTAAGATATCCCCCACATCTATACCTCCAGCAGAAGTTTTCACCCTTAAACAGTTCAGCAGCATCTAACATCTCTCAATTCATAAGGGAAAGGGTGTTCTCTGCAATTTATCCTTCTCAAGATGAGAATTTCATGATGTTAAGTGCTACTAAAGTAGTTGGGGTATGATAAGTTTACAAAAAGTATAGATGAGGGGGTTTAGTTTTGTCTAAGATTTAATCTTTAGATCAAAGCAAGAGCCCCTTAGTTAAAGCTAAAAATAAAATTCTCAATTTTGAAAAACATCAAAAATAAAATCAAGATTGCTCACCAGAATTCGCAAACTCCTTCAGCAGCTTCCACGACTCCGTAGCACGCCAATCACGAAAAACACCTTCCCTTTGATACCCCTGCAGCACATCTCTCAACTCCCTCTGAAAATGATCAAACAAAGTAGGATAATGCGTGCACGCCTTAAAGCAAAGCGCTTCAAGCCCTTTCGCCATCGGCACAGCATAAAGATAAGGCTGCGCCTGAATCACAAACGCCAGCCCTCCCGTCGCCGTCGTGCTAACTCCAAGCCTCTGCCTGAGCTCCGAGAACTCTCCTTGGATCTCGGCCGAGGCGAAATCCGACGCCATTGCCCTCATTCCTTGAGAAATCCAGCGAATCACGCATTTCCCCAATTCCCTTCGGCCCAAGGGGTTGCCGTTCTGGTTCAGTGTTTGTACCGAGATCGAAGCTTCCTCTTCCGATGGAACGCATTGATTTTGCTCCCTCTTCTTCTTTCTTCGGGGTTTGGGGATCGATTTCGGGGGGGTTTGGGTGGTGTTCGAGGCGCGAAGAGAGAGGCGACGAGGGTGAGCGGGGATGATGATGGTGGACTTGTACGACGAAACCGAAGCTTTGCTCGCCGATGATGAAGGCGACGAAAATGCTCGGCAGAAGCAGGACGTGGTCGCCTCCATCGATCGAACTTGATCTCGATTTTGACCTCCGTTTCTACAGAGGAGATCTTTTTATTAAGGGTTTTTTTTTTTCCATTTTTGGGTAGTTTAGGGTTTTTGTGGAGGAGGACGAGGCCGCGATTGTGGCGGAGGGGAGTTTGGGAGGTTTTGGTGGACCCGCCATCAGAACAGTTTGAATCTAGTTTGTGTTTTTTTTTATTATAGTCCCTCAAAGCCATTATATTTTTGAACCAAGTCCTTCAAATCATTGAAATTGCCATTAGGTACCTTAATTCTTAAGCTATTTTAAAATTTTCCCCTCCAATCAACTATAGAAGTAGCAATTAGAGGGCAAAATAACTTAAGAATTGAGTGACCTAGAAGCAGCTTCAATGATTTGGGACCTAGTTCACAATAACTTAACTAATTGAGGGACTTAATAGCAATTTTAATGATTTGAGAGTCTAATTCAACATATGAAACATTTCAGGGACCAACACTGGGAAAAAAAAAACATTTCTTCTGGCGGTTTTGCTGGCCATAGGTTGTGGAGAGAATGCGTCCAAATTTTGAAGAGAACGAGACGTGTGAGCGTTTGCCTCACCATTTTTCCATTGGCTGGTGCCAAGATACGTGCAGATTCTTGTCACAAGAAAGTAAATGATATCTAGGCTCCGGTAGCATTATTGGTTAGATGAAAAAGAAAATAAAAAAAATTTATGAAAACAAAAGTTTATTCATGTTCTTACTATTTCGGATTTCATCGTAAAGATTCACACATTTGCAACTAGCAGCGTAATATTTATCTCGATAGCTCATTTAGCAAAACGAACTGACATCTTATCCACTTTTCCACACAAGTGAGAGCACTCTCACACACCCATCCCCACACGTGCCTGTGCTTATGTACGCACACGCATTTACATATGTTTGTAGGAGAAGGCTTCACTTTTCATAGGGCATAATTAGATTAGTTATGCCCACCTATGTACACACATCTATGCATGAATATACATACATAAATACATGCACATAATTAAACATGCAGAGTTAAAATATCAGAGTGGATCTTGATAACATATCATACACTTTGATAGGCGAGCATAAGTAAACCATTTATTTATTTACATAATTAAACCATTTATTTCCCAAAAATAAAGAGTCTCTATATTTCATCCATCTAGCAAAGCGGTAAAATTTCTTTTCAGCATACAAGCTATCTAAGAGCTCGAAGCCCCAATTTTCCAACTTCTAGTTATATGCCAACACTCAATGTACACACAAAGTTACATGAGGGTATTTTTTTTCCTAGCCAAGATATTTGCTTGTGACTCGGAGACCACGAGTTCAGGGCACATACAAAGTTACATGAGGTCATAATAAAAAGGGAACTAAACTGCCTTCTGAAATTCGAACATTGTTCGATTGCATCATCTACGGAAGAAGAACAATGATCAACAGTTGGCATCAGACTGCTCGACAGAACGTGTCCAATCTTCACCGTACCTGCCACTTTTTTACCCTCGCTGAGAACAATACAACATTAGCAAAATCTGTACAACTTCAGATGATGTCACCCTTCATCAACTAAGATTAGCATCTAGGTGTATGGATGCACTCTTTTCTTGTCCAAATAACGAGAAATTTTGAAATGCATCTAGACTGTTTGATATCATACGACCCAAGAAGCCAAAACTATTGCTGTCTCCAATTACTACATCTTGACCCTGGTATCGAGAGGATGAAGGCATCTCCAGTTCCAATGGCCCCAAGGAATCCGGCTGCATCATACCAAAGTATTCAAGTAACAAAATCAGACACTCTCTTATAGAATTAAGGAGTAATAAAATTCAGGTTCCCTGAGGTATGATATAATTAGATGGGATAATTACACGGGTGACCCTAGAGTCAGCATATTTACACAGATAACCTTGAGATTGATGACAAGTAATTACACGGGGACCTAAAGTCTGTTTACTTTTTCCTTCACAACGTTACAAGTGTAGATATACTAAGTAATCTCAGGGTTATTCACGTAGAAATGCAAACTCCAGGGTCACCCATGTAACTACACCACACTTCAAGTTACCTGAATGTATTTAATTAATTTGAGAGGAACAGAAAATTTGAAGAGGATCACATACCCAGTAAATGTCCATGAGACTGATATCCTTCGAAGAGACATCTTTATCTTCGTTACATGATGTATCTTTCTCAGCCTCCGACACAACCTCCAGATCTCCAGATTTAGTGGGTACCTATCATCGAAGTAGGATTTCTTTATCATATGATAGAACTAAGAAACTTTCTCATCTAGCAAATTATGATGCAAAATTAATTTGAACAAACCTTGAGATGGTTCTTAAAGAGAGATTCAGAAACAACAATCTCTTTATGATCCTTAATGGAAGTATTTGATGGACTATCCCTATTCATACAAGCTCGTGCCATTCTAAATGAAAACTCATCGCATGTTTCTTCAGCATTCCACAAGGATGAAGAGGCCGTTTGAGTTTGTACAGGATCAAATGTGTCACTGCTAAATGGTTTCTCTTGAGGACAAGGGCAAGTTTTCCCAAGGGAAGAATAATCACAACTGGACTTAGCAGCTCTGGATGCTTCCGATAATAGATCTCCAATGCTAATGTTGGTAAGGCTATCAACCCAATCCACAACCGAAACCTATATAACAGGTGCAATGAACATTAAGATTGAGTATCAGATATATTAGCAAAAGAAGGAACTTAATTAAAAAGTTTAATTGAGGATAGACCCCTCCCCCCCCACCCCCCCACACCCCCAAAAAAAAAACCACAAAAAAAAACACCACCAGCCAAAAAATAATCGCCCAATTGCGAATAGACTCCAGCAGTTCTATATTTGCAGATAGATCCCTGAGTGACTCTTTTTGACTTGTTTACCTCCAGGAGGTCTCCTTGTCAAATTATAAAAAAAAAAATTCCTCTTCCTCTGATTAGGGTAAAAAAAAAAGTCAAAAAGTTACTCTCAGGGAGTCCATCCGCAACAATAGAACTTCAGGGGGTATATCCCACTAGGTGAAAGTACAGGGGGTCTATCCGCAATTCACCCTAAATAAATGACCTGTTGCTGTTCACTACAGTGGCCATCTCTAGTTCTTTTTCTGTTCTCAGATGTAGGTGTTAGTGCAGATGAGCCCAGAAGTTCATCATCAGGATCTGAAGGGGGCTCTTCAGGTATCGGCTCATGTACAATAACAGTAGAAGATAATGGAGTTGATAGATCTCCAGAGGACTTCATAGGTTGTTCAGATATGTGAGCGACTGGTTGAGCAAGTCCAGGTGACTCAACGTTAGGTGTTTCCCTCATCACAGGCTCACTATTGGAGAACCAGCCATACCTTAACAAAACAATTAGAAAATCAGCAATAAAACTCAGATATTACCTAAACAATTAGAGAATCAGCAATATTTTTATGCAAAGGCAATGCTGTGCATAGTATTTATATACCTCAACCGAAAAGTAGTTGGACTGCCCACAGCAGCATAAACATCTGCTGCACTGGAAATAGTGTCTTTTGCTGTCCATTTCCTATAACTTATATCCTCCTGCTGAGCACTATAAGGGAGAAGTGTAAGTTCTCCCGATGCTATGCTTGAACTTCCCCATTTGCGGTTGAGATGTTCAAGAACAGATGAAATCCTTTTTCGACTGCTTAAGGTAAGTTCCAAGTGTGGGTTGCATGCATCCTATAGCGCAATATAAAGGTACCATAATTTATTAACTTGTGGAAGCTAATTTTTTAAGTAATTATACAGAAAAAAGATTTCAAGCTTTTCGTCTCTCCAACATAACGAGTCATACACTTACATGATAACAAAAAAGAATTAGCTACCTCTACCACAGTAGAGTAGAGATGCGGAGGACAAAAGAAAGAGCAGGCAAAAATATTGATAACTCAGTTGTTTGAAAACTACATGTATACTGAGGAATTCAGATTTCATAGAATCATTCATTTCAATTGAAAACTACATGTATACTGAGGAATTCAGGTTTCATAGAATCATTCATTTCAAAAAATATATTCTATCGTACCTTCTCTAAAGCTTTGCGGGTAATTTCATCAACTGGAAACAACTGGAGCTTTAGTTTAACCACTGGCTGCATGACTGCATCTTTAATTTGATGTAAACATGTTCCCATTAGAGTTGGAGGGCACAAATGGCCTTGATTGTTACCGGCACAATCAATATTCTTTTGCCCTGGACAACGGTCGCTCTATTACTTGAGATATTGGGTTCAAATCAAATACAGCTGAGAAACATACCTGGTCTAATTTGGTCAACAGAACAGTTTCCGCCATTAGTAGCACGTTCCAACTGCTCAGCAGCATCAGCAACCAAGGAAACACCAGCCATTGCTGCCTTCTCCCATCTTCTATAAGCAGCAGATGCAACAAGACCTGCTAGAAATCCAAAGGCAAACATATCAAAGTTATATACTTGCAAATTTGATGATATGTGTTTGAAAAGTTTAAACTGAAGATTGCAAAGTAACACAGCTTGCTCAGTGTCGTAGATATGAGCATTTGTAAACCACCTGGTCTCCTCTTTTGCCTCACTGCTCTTGCATGAGGCAGTTCTCCCTTGCTGAAGTTGATATTTGTACTCATATTTCGTTTCTGAGAGGGTCCATTAGATTCCACTTTACTAGTATTTTGAATGTCGACAGACGGATGAGCATCATTCTCCATTGCCTTACTAGGAAGTGAAGTTGTTGAAACTACATTTAGATACTTTTCTCCTTGGCTAGGTCGTTTTCTTCTGATTTTGTTCCGGTCCTTCAGAAGTTGGTTTTCCTATAGTTTACATAATAATGTTCAAACTTATTCAAACATTAATTACAGGATTAAAAGAGGAAAAACAGTGAGCAGAAAGAAAAGAAATAAAATTGCTTCACTAACCAAAGACTCTAAGAATATCTTAAATCTCCTAGGCTTCAGATGCAGTTTCGAAGCAGGGCAGCTATGTTTTTCAAGTAAGGACCACCTGTTATATAACCACCAAAGATATCAGACTTCAGGTTTTTTTAATCCAAAAATATTGGCTAAAGTTAAACCTGACAAAAATGAAGACATTTTTTTAAAATATTTTGAGTTTTCTATAGTGCCCACTGTCCAGAATAAGGTCCTTCCAGTGGCAGTTCATTAAATTCACCGCATCCTTCTCTTTTCTTTATTGAATGAAAACTTTGTCACCCATGTAATTATCCCCTCCTGTACTTTTCCCCGAACTTGTGCTCATTACTTTGCATATAGTCCATCTTAGAGCTAACTAGTATATTTACACTCAAACACAAGAGAGCATTATAGAAAGAGAATAAAAAGATTAATCATGTAGCACGAATAATTCTGAGAAACAGCTCCTAGACAAAAAAAAAAAAAGGTGCAGCATGTGTATTATGTGACTGCTTAAAGTTAAATAGTACGTCTAGCTATAAAGACAACAGTTTTGCTAAAAGATTGTAAATGAATGTTACCATCGAAGCATGGCAGCAATGGTGTCCTTGGAATTTTTCGCATCAAGACATAATCCAGGACCAAGTAGTTTGTTCATACGTCTCACAAGGCGATAATAATAGTGCCGGACCTGCAAAATAAATACAAAAAGTAGAGTACGAGGATTGTAAGATTAGTAAGGACTTCTTAGCTTAGTAGCATTTCTGTTCAAAAATATTTGAACCAAAGCACATTTGAGAACATCACAGGGAAGCCAAAAAGGTTCCAAGATTTTGATATTTCAACTTCTACTTTGTTTCTCAGTTTTAGCGGGTATGTGACAATGGTTGGTGGAAATGGAAGTGCAGCAGCATTTGTCGTAATTTGATTTCTATTTTCTTACTTGATGAGGAAAATGATAAGTAAAGATTATAAATAGAACTATAAAATGTAGAAAGAAAAAAAGTAGCACAAATGCTAGTGCAAAGTTGGCTGCAATAAACGCTATACTAAAATTGGCTGTGCATATGTTGCAGCTTAAGTTGCATAGACAGGCACACGGGTATAGGTACTGGTATGGGTGTGGGTGCAAGTACGGAACACAACAATTTTGTAAAAAGTAGGGTATGGGGACACAGCTATATACATATAGTGAAATTAATACTTTACATAAGATCAACAATATATTTTTTATTCACATGTTATGAGAATTAAAATTTGCATGACATTTTTATGTTTCTTTTATTATGTAGATAGATTATAAATTGGAAAATCACTTGTTTTTAACAGGATACCCAAACATTAAAAATCATAGCTCTGAACTGTTGCAATGAACATGTCCAACGAGTTTCAAGAAGTGAACGTGAAGGGTAGGATAAACTTCCAAGAAGTGTATGACGAGTGTTTTAAATTAAAACATGTATTATATAACTGAGTACATGTTTGAATAAACATATGAGTATTTATAAGGAATGTCTGCATCTGATTAGAGTATGATACATCATAGAAGTGTCCAAGGAGTGTCTGGTATGTGTTGGTGTCTGGCAACTTCATAATAGAAGTACCCAGGTAATATACTTGCAGCT
Organism: Asparagus racemosus; assembly: GCA_037177215.1. Taxonomy (NCBI): domain Eukaryota; kingdom Viridiplantae; phylum Streptophyta; class Magnoliopsida; order Asparagales; family Asparagaceae; genus Asparagus; species Asparagus racemosus. Next base: position 2,815,317 of record JBAKGM010000002.1, read on the forward strand.
ATTTGCAAGTAAAAGCAACTCATCAAATTAGTTGTTTTTATCTCCTCAACTATTTTTTAAATCACTCTTGGAGTCATAAATGACATGCATGTCAGCGTAATTACTATATTTAATTGCTAATAAAGGAGATCCAGCATATACAATATACAATAAACCAAACAAGGAATTGCAAGCAGCATTTGCTCCCTATCTATTGTTGCCAACTAAACAGCATTTAGAAACTGCAATTTAAGTTAAATGCGGGGCATCCAACATCCACAGTGAAGTACCAAGTTAACTTCAGATATATCTTTCATAATTATGTATAATGGTCGGGTCAACTATATCTCAAATCTTACTGTGCTTGTGAAATAAAAAGCATTTTCAACCAAGAAAGACATACCTGATTTTTATTTTTACTTTGTACACGAAAGGTGATCTTCTCAAAATTCTGTCACATATTTGGCATATTAAGTTGTCAACATCTGTAAAACGTGCAAATTTATTTAATAGATTATATCATTTATTTAGTGTCATAACCTTGCCGACTTGCCGCAATGCATTAAAAAAATTCTCTTCCTCTTGACGTGTCCAAGCTGCCCATTGCCGTGTTGGCTTTTTGGCTGTCAAAATAATATAACATGAGTGTTTCAGTACGCAGCTAATATTGAAAAATATGTAGTTGTTTGAAACTTTTCCACAAAAAATAAGACAGGAGCAATATTAATTATCAAGAGGAAAAAAAGAGAAGAAGAACCTGGCTTCTCATTCACTGCCATTAAAGGAGTTGCAGGAGCAGTAGAACCTCCGTCATTTATCAGTAAGTCCTCTGCTTGAAGACCTTGAATTTGTGAAGGGACGTGAGGCTGTGTTTCCATCTTGAAGGCACAAGAGGAACCCTATATCTCTGTAATTTTCATACTCCAATATCAAGCTATCTGCGAGCTCCAACCTGAGTTATTTACCTTGAGATTGATACAACCCCATTCATCAGTTCCACAATACCATAGAAATAAAAGAAACAATAAGCAAGAAACAAATTTCCAAAAGGCACAATCACGTAGCGCACATATAGGCCTTATTCCATACCACAGAGCTTAAGCTAAAAAAAAGAGGTAAATATTGAAAACGTTAAGAGCAACTATGAAGCAGAATGAAAGACTATAGACTCTTAAGACAATGAAATAGCTTTCCTTTGTAGGAAAGTTCAAGGAGTTTCAAAGAGAGGTCTGTTCTTCCTTCGTTGATCTTTTAGTATATGAATGTATCAACTTAGTGTTGCCCCATTATGCTACCCAATAAGACACAGATGTGGCTTGCCACTTTGGTTGAGTGAGCCAGTGAGGGATTATAATCAATTCATCAACTTCACGATAACCAGATGTACTATGTAGGCCTCAAGTAAGCATTTCAATACAATATGGAAATCACAAACTCGTTTATTTCCTTTGAAAAGAGAAACCTACGGAATTGCCATGGATGCAGCAATAGATCTGGATTAAAAAGGGAACACTCACTTCTAAATCCCTAAAAAGACAGAAAAATATGGGTACAGGAGATGAATGAACAAAAAAAGTAAATATGCAAAATAAAAAGCAGGAAAGTGAGAGAAAAAATAAGATATTCTCAACTTAATCACCTTCAAACTTATCGTACAAGCATTTCAAAATCCTCGCGACAGATTTACCTTCAAACTTAGTCTCAACATACTGTATTTGTTACACCCAAGTTATATTTTTTTTATAGACAATTTGAATGGCAAACACACAGCATAGATAAAGAATCATTCCTCAAAAACTGGCTAAAAGTTCGAGGTGAAAAGAAACTCCTAGATTAAAATATTCTTAGTGAAGACTCAAGAATCTTAACTATTTATGGCTAAAGTAGGGGAAGGAAAAGAAACTCGTAGATTAAAACTTCGAGTGAAGACTCAAGTTTCTTAACTATTTATGGCTAAATTTATTTTACTATATGTCACAGAATGGCTTTTTTTTCTTTTTCTTTTTTTTTTTTTTTTTGGATGGGGAGGGTGGAGGGGGGGGGGGGGGGG
>JBAKGM010000002.1:2839195-2856413 GCA_037177215.1 Asparagus racemosus
TCTCTCTCTCTCTCTCTCTCTCTCTCTCTCTCTCTCTCTCTCTCTCTCTCTCTCTCTCTCTCTCTCTCTCTCTCTCCGTGTTTTCACTACCAAGTCTTCCAAAGCATTGATATTTGATAATTTAATCTAGAGAAACTTTTCTAAATGTCCATCCTACATATGTAGGATGGACAGGATGGACATTAAGAAATGTCCACCCTAAATGTCCATCCTACATATCTCGTTAGACTGATGTTGTACATTCATATTCCTCTTTCAATAACCTTAATAGAAAGCTAAACTTTTCAACAGACATGATTTAAAATGATAACCTCTTACATTGAACAACTAATCTACATTTACGAAAACACTATTAAATCATTATATGAAATTCCTTACATAATTTATATTAAGAAATAGTGATTACTTCACCTTATAATAATAATCACCACCTTCCCTACCCATCAAAATGGTGTCACAACAGAGAACATATCTGACAGAGAAGCCTACCGTGGATTTAATAAATTTTACAACATGCCATCAATTTGACAGACCTATTTGGTCGCACATTCATGTCGTGGAAAAGATGAAGAAAAGGAAACTCCTCAGTTTCCACAAAACCCAGAATGCCAGTTTGTGGCTAAGAAAACCTAGCACATATTTTATGCAGTTTAAGCTCAGTAGCTCATGCAACAGAATAATATTCCTCATCCAATCTCCAAAAATTTTGTGTGTGTGTGTGTGTGTGCGTGCGTGTGTGAAGAACAGACATATTAGTATGATCTAGTGCCAATGCTCCTCAAATCTCAACATATCAAAATCTGCATGTTTGGGACATAGGCTAAGCCGCTAAAGTAATCCAACAAAGGAAACTGATACCTTTGAGTTTACAATCATCAGTAAGTATTGTCACGGGTCACCCAACCATTACTGGACATTTAAGGAATGCCCATAAGTGCGTTGAAAATTTTCTTTTAGAAAAAACACAAGAACCTAGATACATGTTTTATGTTACCTTAACTAAATGAAAGATGTTAATCTTGTCTGAACTAATAAAATTGAATTGAAAAGGATGACTAGCATCTTGGATTGCACAGGACACCAACTTCCCATAAATTCTCCATATTATGCATCATATTCATCACATTGTCTTCATCATTTTGATCATCATGTAAGCCTCTTCATCAAACTGGGGACAGCTATCCAGTGTCATTCAAGGAAAAGAAAGCTCCAGGAAAGAATTGAGCTTTACATCAGCTATCAATCTAATGGCACCTCTCTATCCATCAGTCACATATTCTAAGCTAACACAAGTATGAGAAAGAAGTGTCATTTGAAGACTAATCAGAATGTGGGTAAACTGAACATGTTCAATTATACAGTTTAGATCATGCAATAAGGCAGAAACCTCAAATTTGTCAAGTCTAAAAAAGAAGTGAGAAAGAATTACTGGTTCCCAGCACTATAATATTGAAAATACTGCAGTTAGTTCCTATGTGAATTCATATTAGATAACTCACGGAATTTGGATAAGAGAAGGAAATGTTGCATCAACAGGTCACATTCCAATTATAGTAAATTATGTTGAATGTCAGGCTAAAGATTGTGAATGTTGGGTTGACAATTGATTTAATCTGAACAAATGTTGATGGATGCTATTTGTGTATATTCAAAATGTATCATGAAATTTAGAACATTAAGTTATTAACATTTATTAGGTTAGTTTCTGTTGTAAATATTCAACTAAATTGCAGCTTTCACCTTTTATTATGATCAGTCTCTATGAGACTTCTAACTTCTTTGACTGCTATAAATAATGGAACTAGAAAGATTGTAGGCTTGAGGCAATTAGGGTTTAAAAGATGAGATTTAGGATTAGGATTGGGAAAAGATGTTTGGTCAGAGAGAAAGTAGAAGAAATAGATCAAGAATAGGTTAGGGCTGTGGCTTTACACCAAGGACCACAAATTCTAATGTACAAAAATCAAATATGGCAGAAAATTATATACTGCCTTACTTGACGACAACATTAAAGAATATATAGGGTCGGAATAAATACAAAAGTGACCCTAAATAAAAAAGTATAAGCATCATTTAAAAATTGCAAAAATCCTAGAAAAATAAAATATAGCAGCAAATCATCTGTTATCTTGTTCCACATAACTCTAACTAAAACATAGGGTTAGTTGCTAAGCTTATACAGACTCAAAACATCTCTAAGTAACTTTTTCAAAATGCAGAAAATCCTAAAAATAAAGATAGATAAACTAACTATGATCCCGAATTAAGCTAAATCATGACCTAAATATTAGTTAGTAGATAATCATAATTTACTAGTAATCAAGAATTATAAAAGTGGTTTATTTTATCTCCAACTAACCCATTTTTGTGTGTGACTCAAGGAGTCATTCTGCATGAACTGCCCATTTTGCTCTCATTTAAGAACCAACAACTAACTATAAACAGACACTCAAATGTGGGGCTTTTCCCTTGGAATTTTCTACCTCACAATCTAGCTTAGACAACTACAGCCTACTTGCACCACCTATAAACTAGCAAATCGTTTACATAGGACAGTTCTTTTAAGCATTAAAAGATAAAGTAGAATCATAGGCTGACCCCCAACAAGTTAGAACGCAAAGTAAAGGTTCATTAAATGTTCCTTAACATACATTACATATACAGGTTTGCCTCGTTTAACATGTTAGAAGCATCATGATGAGGGTAGAAATGGATTATATATGGAGAAAAGGTGGAGTAAGGATTAATAGAAACTTAGTGATCATGACATAGAGAAGAATACAACAAAGTCAAAGAGCTTAATGACAAACCAAGAACCAACAAAGGAACATAAGTAAAATAACTACGAAGAACTGAGTAACAAAATGATTAAGAAATTGGGATACCAGGTAGCGCCATGACGGAGAGCGATGAGGCAAACAAGTAAGCCCAATACGTTGTGATAGTTTGACAACAAACTTTCGAAGTAAAGGACTCCGATATGCAGTGCCTGACTTCATCAGGAGCGAACTATTATTCCAAGTGGTGAAGGCCACACTGAGCAAAATTTTTCGAGTGCCTACCTGCATTATTTGCACGCAAGCAAGCTTAACAAAAGACTCAAAAAAAAGTCACAAGATTAAACAATTCTGATTCTTTTATTAGAAAGGCTTTTCTGGTTTCTGTGAACAAATGCATGATCAAAGGTCTAGAGAGAAAGGAAACACACTTCAAGTGAATTTAATTAAAGGACCATTATAGAAGGCAAAGCCTAAAGCATTGTGCAAGATATATGCAAAATCAAAAGAAAGAACACGGTTAGGAAAAAAATGCTCCAAGAAGTTATGGAAATGCAGCCATTAGATAAGAACATACAAACTTGCAGATATAAGGTATCAGTTGTACGTGCTAAGATGGTACTAACAAAAATTGTAGTAAACATACAACTGTTCTCTCTATTCTCGTGTCTAGTAGGGACTAACAAGCCTAAAAATGTCCTAGCCAACTTTTCAATTGTAATTGCTATAGAAATCATAACTGCATGGCTAAATCAGGATGAATCTGGAAATTTTTAGGCTACAGAAAGGACGGGTACCACTGTTAACACAGAAAAGTGGAACAAAACCAAACCTTAAATATTGAAGCAAGAGCTTCAACAACACCAAGCAACTTAAAATGATCGGTAGGGTCTTCTGCTACAGATAACAGGACTTCATGTGACCACCCCAGGAAGCTGAAATTGTCACAATAGAAAAATGATACATTTGCCTCAATTCAGATAAAAACTTGTTTATATGGATCATGATCATGTACAAAAAGAGAAACCTGTTAAAGGCCTTTGGCATATCAGGGCGAGTTAAAAGCCTCGAAAGCACCAACCCAGAAATCCTCCTCGTCGGCCCCGCACTAGAAAGATACCCCTTCGAAATCTCCAATATTTTCACAACCAAAGGCGAAATCGCAACCCCATTATCAAACCCACCCTCCACGATACTCGTATCCACCGTCGACAGATCAAAAGGAATCAAAACAAGAATATACATCCACAGCAGCAAGACACATTTGGCCTCCATCTCTCCAGAGCTCTCCTGCCTCAGCGAAGTCCCCGAACTCCAATGCTGGCTCTTCTCCAAAAGAGTCACGGCGAGCTCGAGATCCGAGACCTGATGAGGAAAGAATCTGATAACGCTCTTGTACCCGCAAACGGTCACCAGTGAGTAGATAATTATGCATAGAGGCTTAACGATCTCGAGAGCTTCGGTGATATCGGACTGTGATGCTTTAGATCGGACTATGGACATTAGAGGAGAGACGATGATCTCGAGGTAGGGTTCGAGGAGTTGGCCTTGCTCTTGATACTTGTCGATCTGTACAAAACCCTAGATTCAGTGGCTTGAAGATCTCGCGCAAAGATTTGAACTTTTTGAACTTTGACAGGTTATTATTGCTGAAGAAACTTGATTCACTTACGATTGATCGGATCTTGTTGATGTTGGAGGGCTGAGAGGCGCCGTCGGAGGCGATGATTTGATCGAGGAGGGACTTGAGGAGGTGCCATTCTTGGAGGAAGTACCGGAGGAGTACGCACTCTTTGGAATCGTGCTCGTCGTCTTTGGAGCAGGCAACGGCGGCGGCGGCGGCGGCGGCGGCGAGATCTTCCATTGGAGATGCTGGCGGCTTCGTCTTGATTCACTGGGATGGAACTAGAGAGGGAGTCGTGAGTGAGGGAAAAGCAGGAGGGAGAGGGAGAAGGGGCTTTGTGAATGTTTGCATTTGTTTTGGGCTAATTAGCTCATTTGCGTTGTTTTTAAGCTTAAAGTCCTTCTAGTTTAGACCACTACGCACTTTGTACCCTCACTTGTTTTTGACCAATTGTCATGCAATCATTTTCTGCATATGCAAACATGATAATATTTAATATTTCTCGCTGTCGCTCAAATGCAATTTTAGAAGTTTTTATCTTTAATGATAGTTAAATTTACTATTAAATCCATTGTAAGTAAAAGAAAATTGGAGTTAAAATATAATTCAAATAGGTTTAGCGACATTCAACAAACATTTTGGATCAAAGTTTCTAGAATTAATACCTAAGTGTCACGTTATAATATTCAAAAGAATGTTTTCATATTGCATAACAAAAAATACAAAAGCACCAGTTTTAAAAACATCAGAGTATATAAGTGCTACCAAAAATATGTGAAGATATATAACTACAAAACACGAAACCATAGGGGATTTAAGTGCTAATTAGCAAATTCATTCTTTTCCACTTTTACCGTTCGTCTCTTTTCTTTATACTGGCCCTTACATATTTAACATTTGAATTAGGCTCTCACATTATTGATATTAAAAATTAGGTCCTCATTCTTATAAGTTGATTTAACATTGGCCCCTTCAATGGCTGAAATTGCCCGGGTCTCCCAATTCTTACAAAGTATTTCAAATCAATCTCTCATTAAGAGCAACATTAGCAACGTATGTGAATAAGGGGACCCGTGGTAATTTAATGTATTGATGAAGCAATTTCAAAATAGTAATTAATGGTTAAATCATTAGATTGCTCTATAAAGTGACGCTCATTTATCAATAAGGCCTAAAAACTAATGCCCATGACGACAATACCCAAAAAGTGTAACATACTTAGCTGATAAGGCATATTCTGATTGTTGGAGTTTTACTTTGAGAGGTAAAATTAAGGATTTTTTACATGTAATCCCCTTAAATCTCCTACACTTATAAATTTACCCTTCGGATTCAAATACGTGCAAAAACTAAGGATATTTTGTATGTATTCCCATACTTAGCTGATAAGGCATATTCCGATCATTAGAGTTTGACTTTGAGAGGTAAAATTTAGGATGGTTTGTTCGTATTCCTCTTAAATATCCCACACTTACAAATTTACCCTTCAGATTTAAATATGTGCAAAAATAACTCCCCTCCACCAGCGCCTAAAAAATTTCCCCTCCCTTCTCTCCTCCCCTTCCTCTACTCTCTCTCCACTTCTGGAAACTTAATATTTGAGGGGAGAAATACAATAGAGGAAAGGGGGGATGATAGTGAGGAGATAAACGAGAGAGAGGTTGAGAAGATGGATAACACTAAAAGCACAAGGGAGAGAAGGAAATGAGGGTGAGGATTTGAGGGATGAAAGGGAATAGGGAGCACGAGACAAGAGTGATATATCTTTTTTTTTCTTCAAATATTTAAATTTAGAGGGTAAATATGTAAGTATGAGAGATTTGAGGGTTATACATGCGGAAACCTTTTATTTTGCCGGTAAAATCAAAACTCTGGCGGCTAGAATATGGATGGTTAATTACGTGTACTAATTTTTAGGTCTTGTTGTCGCCGACGTCGATTTTTAGACCTTATTATTCATAAACAAGCATCACTTCTTAAACCAATCCGATAATATAGCCAATAAATTTTTTTAATGAATTTAGCCAATATTGAAGTGACTAATATTGAGAAACCCCTTTAGGTTTTCTTGTAGGAAATAATGTAACTTTTGAGTAAAATCACATAGTTGTTGAGTTTCGTAAATGGTCAGGAATATAATGCTTGATATTGTGCCGTCATAAAAATTTAACTAATTTAAATAAACTAATTTAAATACTTATATACTTTAAGGTAATATGTTTCGAAAGGTTCAGATGAGTATTATGTAACTTCATAAAATCTAGATGCGTATAATGGAATTTCTATCAATATCGGGTTAGGGGTAATAAAACCCTCTCAACCCGACCCGCAAAAACCTCTACCCGCACCGGAACTTTCCAGAACCCACAACCCAAAAGCAAAACCCGCAAATCTACTAGAACTCTCTCTCCACGACTTTAAAACCCCTCTCGTCTCCCCTCTTTCCTCTCCCAAAAGAAAAAAAAAAAAAATCCCCGAAGCCACCAAAAAAATCGCCGTCTCTCAAAATCCCAAAACCCTAGGTTTCAGATCTCTCTCAGATTTCAATGGCGGACGAGGCCAAAGCCAAGGGCAACGCCGCGTTCTCCGCCGGCAACTTCTCCGACGCGATCCGCCACTTCTCCGACGCGATCGCCCTCGCGCCATCGAACCACGTGCTGTACTCGAATCGATCCGCCGCCTACGCCTCCCTCGGCCAGTTCTCCGACGCGCTCTCCGATGCGGAGAAGACCGTCGAGCTGAACCCAAGCTGGGCCAAGGGTTACAGCCGACTCGGCGCTGCCCATCTCGGCCTCAACAACGTCGATGACGCGATTAGGGCTTATGAGAAGGGGCTCGCTGTTGATCCGAACAACGATGCGTTGAAGTCTGGGCTAGCTGATGCCAGGGCAAAGATGAGATCTTCCAATGGCGGAGCTGGAGCGGGGGCGTCGCCGTTTGGGAAGATATTCCAGGGGCCGGAGTTGTGGGCGAAATTGACGGCGGATCCGACCACGAGAGGGTATCTTCAGCAGCCGGACTTTGTGAGGATGATTCAGGATATTCAGAAGAATCCGAGTAATATCAACATGTATTTGAGTGATCAGAGGATGATGAACGTTCTTGGGGTTCTGCTTAATGTGAAGATGAGCGGAGCGGGCGGGGACGAGGAGATGGAGAGGGATTTTCCGGCGCCCTCTAAAAAGGAGCCGGAGCCGGAGAAGAGGAAGGCGCCTGAACCTGAGCCAGAGCCAGAACCAATGGAGGAGGTGAGCGAGGAGGAGAGAGCAGTTAAGGAGAGGAAGGCAGAGGCACAGAAAGAGAAGGAGGCTGGTAATGCTGCTTATAAAAAGAAGGATTTTGATAAGGCTATTGAGCATTACAGTAAGGCTTTGGAGCTTGATGATGAGGATATCTCGTTCCTTACGAACCGGGCTGCAGTATTTTTGGAGATGGGCAAGGTGATTTCTTATCCTCGCTTTCTATGTTTATTCTGTGGTCGGAATCCTTTCTGTTTATGTTAGTATTTAATCGTTTTTGCTTTGCAAGTAATGTTTCTGTTGCATAAGATGGTTTGTGCTTAATCGTTAATGTGAAAATAGGGAGTGATGTCTGGCTTCTTAGATATAATACCTTTTTTCTGACAAGTGTACTAGATTTTGTGGATGCGTGATTTCCATAAGTTTTTAGTTTGCTTTTTGAGTCAGCGATGTTAACACGCTTGTTTTATTTCAGAGAACTAATAGCTTTTGGCTTTTAAGGTTCATCATGTTAGAGTTGGGAGTGAATACTGTATGCATTAAAGGGAACCGTGTTTTTTCTACTCCCTAGTGCTGTGAGAAGACAAGGTTTCTTATACCGCGTCCAAGACTCTAAATTAATTGTGACATATAAGCTATTGTGTCTATACATTGGACATAATATTAGAGAACTCAAGTCGTAAGTACAATTATGAATATTTCTCTGAATGAAAGTTTTGCTAATCTTAGCGCTCTGAAATAACTTGACTTAGACGGACCATCAGGTTATGGATTATCACCTGATAATGAATATGTATTGGTTGTTTTCCATTAGACATTGGGAATCTTGGACTAAGTAATAATTGGCTGATACGATTGACTTGGTAAAAAAAATTTACACCTAATAACAAACTACTACAATACAAAGTTTAAAATTAATTTGGTGCAGTACTTTGGGTCTAAGAGTGATTTTGGAAGGGTATGAGTTTTTACGAATAAATGGTGGTAAGACTTTATATTTATAGGCAAACAATATATTTATAGGCAAACAACCCATGTACATTTCACGATGTCGCAACACTAATGTGAAAAATGCCCACAAATAATGGTGTAAGAATTTAGTTAAGAATTTAGTTTAAGAATGAATAGCATACCTAACCACTCAGAAGAATAATATAGCAAATTTTAACAAAAGAAAACAATCTATACTGTTTGACAGACCACTGAAATACAAAGTGGTTTTAAAATTAATTTGGAGTAGTATTTTGGGTCTAGGAGTGATTTTGGGAGTGGATTTATTTAAAAATAAAGGGGGCTAAACTTTTAAGTTTTTGGGCTAAAATCTCATCTACCATTTGTGATTCCTTGACAGCAGTATGGGAAAAAAACAAAGGTTTACGCATTTAGTTTAAATACGCACAGTATACCAAACCATTTTATAAATGTAGCAAATTACAATGGAATATATCAACTTACGCTGTATACCAGATCGACAAAATACAAGTGGGTTTAATAGTAATTTGGTGGAGTATTATGAGTCTAAGAGTAATTGTGGAAGTGTGTGGGTTTAAAAATAAATGTGGGTAGAACTTTGAGTTTTCAGACAAATAACCCTATAGTATTTTACTTTATTATATTATTATATGTTTTGCTATCTACATACCCCCTTCAATTGTGCATATTTGCTTAACTACCCCCAAATGTCGGTGTTTGCAAAACTAACCTCGAGTTATCATCTCTGGGGAAAAAACTATCAAGAAATCATCAATTTTGATAAGCCAACTTGTACATGCAATGCGAAAATATCAACAAAATAGTTAAATATTTACTCATTGAATCCAACAAAGTCGATGATTTGCTAATTTTGAGGGTGTTTTTTGGGAAATTGATGATAGGGGTAATTTTGCAAATACACATAATTTGAGGGTTTATATAAAAAACCAATTGTTTTATTAAAGTTGATAGGCACATTTTGGGCCTTGGACTAGCCTTGGATGGGTGTGGGAGTAAAATAGTACAACTCTGGTAGCAAAATGCCCTATTTCTATATTTTCCTCTTTCCTACTGAGCTGTTGGAAGTTGCACGGTAGATTCTACAGTGATGAGTTACAATGGAAGCTCTGATAGTTTTAGTATATATAGAAGTTATGTTGGAGCAAATCTTATGGATTTTGATTCTTTGATATTATTGGAAATCATAGCTAAAAACCCTATTTCTATTTTTTTTCCTCTTTCCTACTAAGCTATTGGAAGTGCTTAGTATTGGAAGTTGCACGGTAGCTTCTACAGTGCTAAGCTACAATGGAAGCTTCGATAGTTTTAGTACATAAAGAAGTTGTGTTGGAGCAAATCTTCTGGCTCGACTCTTTGATATTATTGGAAATCAAGTATTTTTTGAGTTCAGGAAAAATGAGCTCTGTCTGCTGAAGAAAGATAGAACCACTAGCTTGCTTTAGAACAGGACTAGGACTAGGGATAATGTGCAAGTAGGTAGGAAAAAAATTTGTTTTGCTTACTCCTTGGTGTCCTGCTTATGCCATGTAAAAGAGTGGCTTGGAGACCTATCAGACAAGTTACCGATGAGTCGCCTAAGTTTGAACCAAAATGCAGATGTTTATTATTGTAAGTATGTGTTGTTCCTTACTCGCTTTTATTTGTTTTCTTGCGTATTTGATGCAGTACTCTGTCAGCTTATAGAAATGTGTGATTGATCTTGCTTCATCTATGTTTTTAGAGCATGTTACTTGTTTTGCATTCACAAAGTGTGAAGAAGTATATGCTATTTTGGAAATGAGTGTGTAAGTAATATGATTGTGGGAATGGTGTAGGTTGTATCTTTCTCCATTTGATTTTATATGCATCTTATCCCTAGATGTAAGGCTATGTTCCGGGTGACATTACTAAAAGTTTGTCTTATTATAAGCTCAGTATAAAGATTGTGTAAAGGACCATAACAAGTTACTGACAGGACTTTCTGTGCTGTTTGAGATATTTTCATTTTGTCTGCCCTAGAGAAAGTTCAATTGTTACCAAAGTTACTGACAGGACTTGCTTTCATGTCTCAGACCATTGAGAGTGTTTGTCCATGTGACCTTTGAACTATTTCTACCATTATGTCTGACGTATGAGCTATTGTTTTGAATTCAGTATGAAGACTGTATAAAGGACTGTGACAAAGCTGTTGAGAGAGGTAGAGAACTCCGTTCCGATTTCAAGATGATTGCAAGGGCACTTACTAGAAAAGGAAACGCGCTGGTGAAGCTTGCCAAATGTTCGAAGGATTACGAACCTGCCATTGAGACTTACCAGAAAGCTCTAACTGAACACCGCAACCCTGAGACACTGAAAAAGCTTAATGAAGCAGAGAGAGCAAAGAAAGAACTAGAACAACAAGAATATTTTGACCCTAAACTAGCTGATGAAGAGCGTGAGAAAGGTACTCTTGATCAGAACATGACCTCTTGCTAATTTTCTCATTTTATGTTCTTACATATATATTATTGTTACTTGTGACCAAGGTTTGAAAAATCGGTAGCGTAGGGAAGCAATTAGACCTAAAAGCACCATGGAGTAAGCTAAAAAGTGATTAGAGTAAGTAACACAAAATTTTTAAAATTTTTTAAAAAATTTAAAAATTAATTAATTAATCATGAACTGAAGAGGTAAAAAGTTAATAATTAAGAATCTGAAAGATTGTATGATTTTTTTAATAAAAAAATACAGTCTCACAAAAGGTCTGATACACAACAAGTCAACAACAGACTGATACACAACAACAGCCACACAACAATAGCCAGACATTTAGTACATAGAAAGATAAGCTTTAGATACACACGTTTGTTATGACAATCATTTTCCTTTCACTGAAACATCGATACTCACAAATACATTGATTAAATCCATGGCAACAGTGTCAATGTTAACAGCAGCTTGATTAGAAAAGGACAATACATAGTCATCCTACTTTAACGCAACAATTAATTTCTGTTTTCTGGCCATGCGATAAACAAATAACGGATAAAGACTCAGTTTTTGTTCCTGTTTCTCTGCCCTTTGCGTCGTATTTCTTTCCCTTTATTTTATATTTTATCTCACAATTCAAGGGAATTCAACCTATATTGTTCCACTTGATTTCTTTTTAAGTCGAAAATACTTGTCATAAAGCACACGTGAAAGAAACAATTAAAGGTTCGTGGGCTGGATTATTATCATGTTTTTATTCAGCTGCCTAAGTTTTGATCTTACCTAACATTGTTAAGGTTAAGGTGGCTTTCACATTTCATATTCTTTGGCTTTTATGATGCTTGAGTCTGGACTCTTTTTCAGTTGATGAGAATTTTCAGTATGCTGCTACTTCATTGCGCATCTTTAAAACTCCCTACTCATGGAAGGATGGATAACCCCACGAGCTAATTTTTTAGCAGGTTCCATTGTCCGATTGTCTAATCATGAATTGGGTCATCCTTTATCCCGAACTGTTAATTGTTTTCTAGGTTTCACAGTGAGCTTGTCCATAGTTCCCTGAGTCAAGAAAGATGACACTGCACCCACTGGCTACAAATGTTGTGGCTGAGGTTGTGCTGTGTAAAATCTTGATAGGAAATGCATAACAAGGTTACAGTCTACACCTTTGAATCAGTAAACCTAAGTAATTCATCTAACTTTTCTTGCAGGCAATGAGTTCTTCAAGCAGCAGAAGTACCCTGAAGCAGTGAAACACTACACTGAAGCACTGAAGAGGAACCCACAAGATCCGAGGGCAAGGCTTAATAATTTTTCTTATTGTTCTTTGATAGTTATACGTGATAAGCAATTCTTCCTCTACGAAGAACTCAGGGATGTTGTATTTGACGCTAACATTCTTGTCATTTTCCGGTTTATCTAGGTCTACAGTAACAGAGCTGCATGCTACACTAAATTGGGGGCGCTACCGGAGGGACTGAAAGATGCTGAGAAATGCATCGAGTTGGATCCAACTTTCACCAAGGGCTACACAAGGAAAGGTGCTGTCCAGTTCTTCATGAAGGAATATGACAAAGCACTGGAAACATATCAGGCTGGTCTGAAACATGATCCAAACAATCAAGAACTTCTTGATGGTGTTCGAAGGTATATCTCTTGTGCTGTGACTCAACTCATTTTATTCTACTGCTGTGGCAGATTTTATTCCTTGTATGTACTGAAAATGAATTGCTGCTGGCTTCTTTCAGGTGTGTTGAACAGATCAACAGGACAAACAGAGGTGATCTCAGCCCTGAGGAGTTGAAAGAGAGACAGGTATTTAACAATATACTTTGTTTGGGGTGTGTGTGTGTGCGTGTGTGTGTGTGTGTGTGTATACACGCATAGGGCCCTCTGTAGAAAACCAGATAGGGAGGAATGTGAACATGATATTCATCCTCTTAATTTTAAAGTTTAAACTAGCACAATCGATGTTAGTGCAAAGAATTAATATTGCAGGATAATTAGCATACATGTCAATGCAAACATCAATGGGTTTTTCAATATTTATTCCTTAAATCTTTCATATTTTGAATTAGTTGGTCAAATCATTAAAATTGCCATTGGATTCCCAATTCTTTTGTTATTTTGGAATTAGTCCCTCAAATTATTTAGATGCTATTAGGTTCCCCATGACCTAAGTTATTTTGAAATTAGTCCCTCCAACTGGTGAAGGGATTAATTTGGAGTAACTTATGAGACTTGGGGGAGCTATAGTAATTTCGATGACCTGAGGGACTGATTTCAAAGTAACTTCACAGAATTGTTTGACCTAATATTAATTTCAATAATTTGGTGAACTAATTCCAAAATATGAAAGATTTAAGGAGGCAGCATTGAAAAGACCAATAATAAAATGTGTGCCGGGACACTGGTGGTGTCAATGTCATGTTGTCCTTTGTTCCTTCCTCTAGTATGGATCCCCCTTGTCCCTTACCACTATGTTTTTATCTTTTTTGTATGAGAACTTGTTGGCTATTGTTGGCAAGGGGTGGTAAACGAACGAATCGAATCGAATACCGAGATGTTCGTATTTGTATCTATTTGAATTACAAATTCAAATATCCATGTTTGCGGTTTTTCGAATTTGAACTCGAATACTCGGTATTTGATAAATATTCATGAATATTCACGAATATTTATCAAATGTCAAAGTATATTCATTCTGCTAAAAAAATTTAATTTTAAAATAGTTTTTAAATTTATAAATGAAAATTATTTCTTTACAGTTATGATGTATATATATTTAATTTGAATATTTCATTAGAAAACTGATTTAAGATTTTTTAAGTTTCTCAAAATTAGTAAATAGAACTTAAGTAGAAAATATAAGCAGGTTGAAAATATAAAATCATGTGTAATGATACAAATTATAAGCGATCAAATTTTAAACGAATATTTGATAAAGCAAACAAATTGAATATACCCTTGGTTAAATTCTATTCGTTAATGAACTTGAATACTAAATATTATCTGTTTAGTGTTAAATGAACTACTGTGTCGAATATGACGGAATAGTTTAGTCAAATAACTAACGAACTATTGTTAATTATTTGGTTCGCTTCCACCCCTAATTTGTTGCTCACCTATGTGCTTGTGTTTCATAGGCGAAGGCAATGCAGGATCCTGAAATTCAGAATATTTTGTCCGACCCAATAATGCGGCAGGTATTTATCGTAGTTCCTCAAAAGAAAAGCGATACCTGTTTCTAAACATTTTGCTACGACGTTAAACTGATGCCAAGTTTTACCTCTTGGTGCATCAGGTATTGGTCGATTTCCAGGAGAACCCAAAGGCTGCTCAGGATCACCTGAAGAATCCACAAGTGATGCACAAGATTCAAAAGCTCGTCAGCGCTGGCATCGTCCAGATGAGATGATTAAATTGTCAGCCCCTTCTTTCATTGCATGAACTTGTGATTATGCTGGGCGTCCGTCATGAACTGTTTTACATGTTTTTTTCTTCTTCTTGGTTTAATTGTGGACCTGACATTTGATAAGTGTGTTTCTCTAAGTTCACAAGTGATTTGAGTTTTGCTTTTCATTTCTATTGTCATCGTGTTTTTGTTTTGTGCCAGTAGTCTGGTGATAATCTTGAGCATCGAAAATCAAATTTTGTTCACCGTATATGAGGTTGTTGTTTAGAACTGTATGGAAAAGGAATTCATATTCGTAGAAGGCGTACCTGAGGACTTTTCCCTTCCCAATGAAAATGCATCCTCTTTCCTTTGAAATTTCAAGTTATGCTTATAACATCATTGGGATATGTCCCATACCATCCATACCTAACAAAAGAAATCATGGAATAATCCAATTATTAGGTAGGATGTCACAGGACGCATCCAAATAATATTCAGAGCAAAACTTTGCTTTTGCGTCATGTTGATCATGGGCTTGTATGAGTATGTTTTTTGCTCTTGCTCCGGTATTCGTATCATGATTGTAGGAGAGGAATATATAGAAGTATCCGTGGAGAGGAGAATCTTAAATTATTTGAAACTTAAAGAAATTGCATGCATCGTTCATGCATGTGCGATTTTATTTGGATCTTACGATCTTAATAATTCGGTTTGTATTCAAGGACGTGAGCGTGGGGGTATCATTAGCATATCCTATCAATATATTGTTTACTTGTGAGGATTCTAGTACTCATTGCCTCGTAGGGGTTGTTTTGTTGGATTCTCAATCTAAAATGAAGAAATTGGTAAAGAAACCTCAAAAGGGTTTCAATCCATTTCCTCTCCAAAAGCTCTGAAATGGATTTCTCTAAGGGGTTGTTTACTTTGTTGCAAAAATAAATTGCAACAAATATTGGAGTAGCAAATGATGCGTGCAATATTTGTTGTAGGAAATCAACTTTAAATTTATGGTTTGGACATATGCAATTATATTACAGAAAATGTATTTTCAATGCAAAATTAGTGTTTGGTTCAAAATTAATTAGTGCAAAATCTGTCGTATAAGAAAACTTAGGAGGAGATGATTAACCGTTTGGATTTAAAAGATTTATTATAACGAGGTGAAATCTATCAGTGCACGTTTTTTCTACAAAATGCAAGTTCACTTTTCTTTTCTAATTACAAAGTTTCAAACAAAACAATGCATTTACAAAAATGGTTGTTTTTATTTACTTTTGTAGCTCTATTTCTATTTAACAAAACAATCCAAAAATTAAAGTCACATCAACCAATAAGATGGAGCCTACTCACTTTTTTTATGGTTTCAAAGTGGTAAACAAACTAAAAGGAGAAACTTTGTAGAAATGAGGGGAACATTGCGTAATGTCACGTGTGTTTCTAGAAATGGTTATGGAATTTAAGTTTTTTTCCATAATTTTTGTGTGAAAACAAGCAGCCTCTTAATGGAATTGCATGTTTTTGTATGAGTTCCCCAAATTAGGCTCTTATGAGTCCGTCAAATTAGATTTTTATCAGAGTCCCTCAAAGTAGCTTATCTTTGTTTGTACTCTATCTTAATTTTTGCAAACCTCAAAATCTTTTTTATTTTTTATAGTTAGCTCCCCGCTGATTTTTTGATGTGTATTTCACTCATGCTATTTTACATTCTTCTCCTACTGCTCACCTTGAAATTTTTTTTTCCATGAGCTCAAAATTTCAGACTAGGAACATACAAATAAAGTGAATAATATTTAGGACGTAACTATGCATCATGATGGCTTACTGTTAATATTATGTGGGTATATATATTAAACATAGCTATGTGACTTAGTTTTCATCATCCAGCTTGAATATGAGAAGTTTCCGATGATGCAAAAATAAAAAAACAAAAGATTGTTTAGGATACACATGCGGAGAATTACAATTTAGTTAGGACGAGCAAAATAATTATTTATGTTTCTTCGATTCCAAAGACGAAAATATTTTCCAATTTTCTGTAGCACTTACAATGCTTCACTAGGTTCATGTACAAATAAAAGTACAAATACCTGATATTGATAGAAGTTTGATACAAATACAAATATCAAATAACTATGTCATTCAAAAAAAATTGCAATTGCATGGATTTTACATTAATTCTGGCGATTCAGGGATCAAACCTAGGTTTTCAGACGCACTAAACAAAGCTGTGTGTTTCCATTGGAAATATTATATATGCCTCATTTAGATATTTTGCATGGTACGTTCTGCGTCCATTTAGATAATCCATTTAGATAATGAAGATATAATTTTAGGTTATATTTAATGGAGGATCTGACGCAGTTTGAAAATAAAAATAAGTAGGTATGATTCGCACCACCATTTGAACCTAAGTTTTTCTTGCCACCGTATCAACATTATTTTATTCCTGTTTATGATTTTTTTTAAAGGAATCAAAAGACTCTAATTCATTGCATCAATGAGAATTTATTTACAGATATAGTCTGGACCAATCAAGACATCTAAAAAGAGAGTACGTTTATATCCGGAGACAAAATGAGAAACTGAAGTTTTTGAGGAGTGACCAACATTCGCAGAAGATACCCGATTCATAAAACCATATCGGGTTTGAATACGATATGCACTGTATCCAAACCATATCGGATCCATACGTTTGCACCCGTGGTTAGCAGTGCACGCGCATCACCCGTACCCGCTGTCC
>JBAKGM010000002.1:2856513-2881484 GCA_037177215.1 Asparagus racemosus
TGTATCCAAACCATATCGGATCCATACGTTTGCACCCGTGGTTAGCAGTGCACGCGCATCACCCGTACCCGCTGTCCAAACCCTCGGAAACTGCTAGAAGAAGTTCAGCAGACGTCAAAACCCCCCAAATAAACCCGAAAGAAAACGAAAGGAGCATCAAAGCTCGAGTCTTTTTCCCTTTTCTTCGATCAAAATCGATGGACGCAGCAAAATTGAATGAGTTGAAGCTGTTCATAGAGCAGTGCCGCAAAAACCCCGCTCTCCTCTCCGATCCTTCCCTCGCTTTCTTCAGAGATTATCTCGAGAGGTAAAAGCCCTATTTTTTTCCTTTTTTTTTTATTTTGTGGGGGGTTTGTTTAGTTTTTTGATTTGATCTTGTTGTTTTTGTTACAGTTTGGGGGCTAAGTTGCCTCCTTCTGCTTATGGCAATGCTCAGTCGCCGAAAAGTCGCGAAGGGGTAAATTTCGCCCCTCTCTTTTTGGGTTTTTGGATGTAATTTTGGGTTAATTTCTGTGTTTTTATGTCATAGCTAATAAGGTGTTAGATTTTTCTGTTTTTAGAAAAGCCCATTTAGTAATTTTTGTCTCTCGGTGTAAATTGCTTGCTCGTTATAGCCCATTTAATTATTAATGTGCACGAAAAAACTAACAATTTGATGGGCAACATATTGTTCAGTATATCTTATCGATAAATAAATGGAATGAAAAGCAAACAAATGAACTGTTATAGCACTTAAATATCATGCCGCTGAGCCATACCTGACAATTTACACTATGTATACCATTGTATCATGATGTTGGGTGCTCAAAAGTGATATTGTTGTCTGACAACTTGGGATATATCAGGGACAACGAAACTAGTGTCTTTAACTATTAATGTAAAATTTTAGAGCATTTCTCGTTTGCCTCATTAGAATGATTCAATATAATAATGTTGGGCTTTTTATTTTTGTTGATTATGAATGCATCAAAAGATGCTTACCTGTGCATGTGTTTAGTGTGGCTATTTAATGCTAAAAAAGATGCTTGTATTTACCTTTTCTTTGTTTCGACAGCATATTTTTAATAAAGCACTGGAAGCTCTTAGATTAGCTTTTTGTTTGTTTTCTAGTGACCGAAATTGGTTTTTGTTTAGGTGGTGTAAACTTGTCTCGCCATTGTATTAGGCAGTGGGAAGAACTGTTATGTATTTTGAAGTCTAGTGTTTATATACAGTTAATATTTTATTTCCTCTACTTGCACTGTTATCTTGTATCTTCTGTTTGTATCCTTCTGATCATACTGAATACTGGTGCAAACTATGAAAAGAAACAAACCTTTTCTGGCTTTTATTTTCTTATTTCTTTGGGAATATGTACATTCTGCTGGCAGTACTGTTTAACTTGATTGTATGGGCAAATTGTAGAAGAGCGAAATGATGGATGAAAGTGATGAAGATGTGGATGAAGATGATTTTGATGGAAAGGCTCCTCCTCCTGAAGAGGAACCGGATGATGAAATTATTGAGTCTGACATTGAGCTTGAAGGGGAAACAGTTGAACCAGACAATGAACCTCCCCAAAAGGTTATTCTGTACGCATATAGGAGTCTTAAGGTTATATGCCTTTTGTATATTGCTAACTCTTGCATCGTTCTCTGCAGATGGGGGATCCAACTGTTGAGGTTACAGAAGAGAACCGTGATGCTGCTCAAGTGGCCAAGGGAAAGGCCATGGAAGCACTTTCAGAAGGTGTGCTAGTAGGCTAACAATCTTTATGAAAAGCAGTCCTTGTGATTCCTAATTATTTTACCATGTTCATTCCAGGAAACTTCGATGGAGCAATTGAACATCTGTCTGAGGCTATTTTACTGAATCCAACATCAGCAATTATGTATGGCACTAGAGGTAAATGCCAATATTGTTTTAAGAAATTTATGAAAACTAGAATAACTTCAATTTTTTTCATCTTGCTTTATATTCAATCAATATGTGCACCATGCAGCTACTGCATATATCAAGATGAAGAAACCAAATGCTGCTATTCGTGATGCAACTGCAGCATTGGAGGTAATATTGTATTTATATTGCATTTTGCGAGAAGTGGTATGCCTTCACGTGCAATGTTGTCACATACTTGCCATAGGTGTGCGTATATGTTACTTGCCATATCTATGCATACATGCATATACACCAAATAAACATTTTTTGCAACAAATAAGCTAGCTTATATGAATTGCAATGCAATGAAATGTTTTTATGTCCTGGGGAATCATACACACAGAATTTATGGCACTTGCAATTATTTGGATATAAATATAATGATATGATCTTGAAATAAAAATGCTAAGTAGACATAATTATTTTTTGTTAGGTTTGTAAGTTCAACCATTGAAGTTCAAATTTAATGTAAGTCAGCAAGCATCTCGATGTGTATAAGGGAATAGATGTTATTTTATATATTTGCAAGGCTAATTCTCAAGAAACTACCATGAATTTTTATTGTTCACATAATGCAAAGTTTATCTTAGATTTCTGAAAAATAAGGTAGTTATTTTTTTTCTTTTAAAACAAGCTGTTTGGAGAGTTCTTTAAAAAAAACTACCGTGAATTTTTATTGTTCAAATAATGCAAAGTTTATCTTAGATTTCTGAAAAATTACGGTAGTTTTTTTCCGTTTTGAAGTAAGCTGTATAAGTCTGTAGTAGTTAGATGAATTAAAAAAAGGTTCCTGAAAGCCACAAAAATCCATCAAGCTCCTGAAGTTTATAGCTCTGTCAATTTAGTTTATTCGGCATTTTCTATTATCTTAAAGCAATATTTATCAAGATTTATGTGTAGGATATGTGGTATATGTGGTTAAGATGTCTGCATCTAGTATTCTTGGCAACAAGTAAAACCTCATTCTGTGGATAAGAAACTGATTAGCAGTCTAAACAAACAAAAAATCAACTGTTGGCTTGGATATCTCCTGATACGACGCATAGTCAATGTAAGATAATGAAAACACCTAGAGTGTAACTACTGCCCCAGATACTGTAACGGAGACACACTATTGCAGAGTCATAATTTCTGAAATGCAATGTATTATCCTCAGATCTAATCTATAACCTATTCCTGCTTAAATTGTCCACTTCTCCATGGTTTCATAAATCATAATCTTTAAATCGTTGCTAATCATGCCATCAGTTGCGTGCTGTTTCGACTGACACTGGTGCTTGTGGAAAAGTGACATAATATACTTATAAAAACTTACTATATTTTCTGCTTAGAGATATTTTTAGCCAAGTTGCTATGATGTCTCTAATTGCTTGTTAGTCATATTAGTTATATTCTATTTCTCTTTAATCACTGGTACTAGCTTGAAGAAAGGCTTAAAAGTTTCTGACATCTCACAGATCAACCCCGACTCTGCCAAAGGCTACAAGGCTCGTGGTATAGCTTTATCCATGCTTGGTCGATGGGAGGAAGCTGCCAAGGATCTGCATATGGCATCCAAGTTGGATTATGACGAAGAGATTGGATCTGTGCTCAAAAAGGTAAAATCTCTATATCTTCATGAAGAACTTCATAAAATATTTATAACGCAGTTCTGCTGTTGGTGGAATCCAGGTTGAACCTAATGCACACAAGATTGAAGAGCATCGTAGAAAGTATGACCGCTTGCGGAAGGAGAGAGAGGAAGCAAAAGCTGAGCGTGAGAGGCTGCGTCGCAAAGCAGAGGCTCAGGTTTGTGGCATTACCATAGCGCGTAACCTTGATATTAGGGTTAAATGTGGATTGACCCCCCCTGTATTATTGCCCAATCGTGAATAAACTCCCTGTAGTTTTATTGTTGCGGATAGACACCTGTACCAGAGCCCAATTGCGGATAGACCCCTGAGTGAATTTTTTTCATTTGTTTACCTTGGGAGGCCTTGTCAAAAAACAGTCCCCTTTCTTTGACGGTAAAAGATTAAAAAAAAAGATTCACTCAGGGGTCTATCTGCGGCAATGGAACTATAGGTGGTCTATCCGCAATTGGGTGATAGAAGGGAGTCTGTCCGTTCTGTGTTATGACCTTGAGCTTGTTATGACCTTGAGCTTTATACAGGCTGCATATGAGAAGGCTAAAAAGAAAGAACAATCGTCTGCAAGAAAACCGGGAGGTATGCCTGGTGGATTCCCTGGAGGAGGCATGCCTGGTGGATTCCCTGGAGGAGGTATGCCCGGCGGATTCCCTGGAGGAGGAATGCCTGGTGGATTCCCAGGTGCCATGCCTGGGGGCATGCCTGGGAATATTGATATGAGCAATATTCTAAATGTAAGCCTGTTGGTTTTTTTGTCATATTACGCCTGCCACTCTTCATTTTCTAAATTAGACCCCCAAATCTATTAAGTTGTTTTAAGTAAGATCCTCAAATCTATTAAGTTGTTTTTAAAAAGGCCCCTAAATCTATTAAGTTTTTGTTAATAGGATTCCATTTTTCAAACAAATATGAATTTTTGGGGTCTAATTTGGAAACATGAAGATTTGAGGGTGTCATATAGAATTAGCAAAGATTTGGGGGTCTAATATAGAAAAAGTCCTTCAATAGAATGGCTGTGTTTCTAGTGCTCTAGCTCACTCTTATTCTTGCATGTGCTATGTGTTAACTAAATAAGTCAATTGTTGGAACAGGATCCTGAACTAATGGCAGCATTTAGTGATCCAGAAATAATGGCAGCTCTCCAGGATGGTATATATGTTTGCCTTATTGTGTTTCTTATCAACGTATTTTTGTTATGCTCAGATTATATTTCTAGTTTACATCTTTTTAGAGAATTGGAATGGAGATACGTGGTAAGATTATTTGGTGATCCTTGTTTCTAGATTAAATCTCTGCAGTTCCTGTGTGCTAGGTTATTGTGTGCAAGTGCCAAGTAGCAAAATCATGTTTGTAAGGCTCTAATTGATATTTGTCAGGGTACAATAGTCTGGCAGAATATGCATGTAGTTAAGTGAAATCTGGAAGGGTGTAAAGTTTGATGTAACGTGCAAGTAGTCTAGTGAAATGCGGAAAGGATCCTCCTGTGATGAATTTTCTTTCACCTTTCTCTGAATTCTTTTGAGCATGTTTTCTCTGGAATATTAGAAGGTGGGGAATTCAGAACGTAGGACCCACCTTATGACATGGCTTTGTTACTCGAACATGGCATATTGAGTGCCGTGTTCGTGTCCGACACGTGTCAGGCACGGATTCTCCTCAGACACGCTTTAGACACGTGGTTCAAGGCAAAACCCGATTTCCCATTACTTACACCCTTAACTAGTTTCTTTGGTAATATCACATTCAAAACCAATCGGTTTTTTGAACCCGAAAACTGACAACCCATCACTAAAAATATTTGAAAAATGCCCATTGTATTATCCCATGTGATCAAAACTAAACTTTTGTTGTTAAACCATATTCTTAGGTTTGTTTAACTTGATTCTTAATTGTTATAGATAATAGAAAGAAACATACAACGGTTATATGTATTTTAATTTGATATTTGATCTAATGTAAATTTTACACACACAAGCCGTGTCCTTGTATTCTACAGTTTACAAATTTGCCGTGTTCCTGTCTCCGTGACTGTGTCCGCACCCGTGTCCATGCTACCTAGTGACATGGTAATAAAACAATTCCTTAAAAGCTAGGATGTATACTAAGGACAGCTTGGATTTTGAAGGAACAGACTCGTGTGTCCAAAGCAGACACACTGATTCCTGCTAGTCTAGACAGTAGGACAAAACGGCATATTTGCTTTCCACAGACGCGCATGCACATATTGTGAATATGAGCTGCCACCTCATTTAGCAAAATAAGTTGCCAAGAAAGGGAATTGTGAGGTCCACCAGCTTCAGCGTGACTGGCAGGATGAGCCTGGTTACTAGCCCATCTACTGACAACTCATTTATTAGCTCATTTAGCAAAACGAGCTTCCACATTATGCTCGTTTCCCCCATATATATGTGAGAGAGGTGTGCGTGTACATCTGCTTGAATGAAGGTATGCTTGTGGTGGATGTGTGTGCATGGGTGTGCATGTGGATGTGTGTTCTGTTCAAATCCTAAACTCTAGGATGTAACCATTTGAACTTACGAATCAAAGGGACATACATGTCAGCCCATTCCTACGGCTATAACTCTAGGTCTCACGGCACGACAATATTATTTAGTTCATTATTTAATGCTTGAACATGGACGTGTATGCCCATCTTTCAGACTAAATGGTCAGACGCCATACTTGAGGACCCACACTGTTCATCATGATCTATAAATCATAATATGCATATGGATGAAAGAATTATACGGTTTGAAGATTTCCCAACTCATTCTCTACTAGTTAAAAAACAAAGTTGTTCAACATAGAACTAAAGAAACCACTAAATGGATGGTGTGCTAGATTCGAAAATGCATAACTCACATACATTTATGACATGCTAGTTAAGATTAACAGATTGGATCGCCCACTTCAGGGACAATTTATGAGTTTTAAAGTTGGGAGCAAGCCTAATAAGCTTCAATCTTTCTCTGTGTATGTGTGTGTGTGTCTTTTGGTGTGCGTGGCTAAAGCATAGTAGTCTGTAGGAACTTTTATCCTTTTATGGAAAGCTTCCATGGACTTGCTTTATTATGCATAACCACCCTGAATTATGGAAATTTCATTAAACTCCCTTATGGTCATAAAGTGCACATGCATGTTTAAAAAATAAATTGCAATATCTCGCATAGTAAAGCATCCTCTTGGTGTCTGAAAATTGGTAGTTTTCTCTGAAAGTCTGAAAATTGGTAGTTTTGTTGTAATCTAGCCTGTATATTTTTGTATGTTCCAGTTTGCGTTTGAATATGGTGGCACCTCAAAACATTTTGTAATTAATAAGAAAGCAATAGCTTTTTAAACATAAGGAACTACTATTCTACTCATGTTTTGCATATTCTTTAGTTACAATGGTAAGAGTAGTTAATGAGCTTTTAAAGAAGTCTCTTGAGATAGACGGGAACTTGCTTCACTGATCAGAACACTAATTAGACTAGGAAGCAGTGTCATACGTATTATCTACTCAAAACTATCGAGCTATATCACAGCCATTCGTTTTTACTTAGCAAATGAATGAGCAACATATGTATTGTAATTCTGATTCATGTGTAGACTATGGTCAGCACATTGTTGTCTTAACTTGTATTTAAGTGTTATCATGGCTTTCTGATTTTTGACCACTTTTGCATGTTTGATTTCTTTCGCGCAGTCATGAAAAACCCTGCAAACATTGCAAAGCACCAAGCGAACCCCAAGGTGGCTCCTGTGATTGCCAAGATGATGGGGAAATTTGGTGGAGGCAAGTGATTGATGTTTTCTTTTTTAGAGATACCGAAATTTCTTGTGAAACTTGAGGGGTGAACTAGTGAATAGATGTTGTGTGTTTGCTTGTTTGGATGTTGGATAATGGTGTTTACTTTTCATATATAACTCATGTTATTTGTTAGTAAGTGTCAAAAGACTTTCACTTATTTCTGATGCCTATTTTGAGATGGAGTATCAATTCCTGTTTGAAGTTAGAATAGCATCTTTTGAGAAGTCTACCCGGTATAGTTGTTGATTATTGAAACTGAAGTTTAGATATTATTGTCTTTTGAGAAGTCTAATTGTATACTTGTTGATTATTAGAGCTCCTATCATTTGGGGTTGTGTGTAGGAGTAATTCCTCTCTTGTCTGCTTCAGAACTAAAATAATTCTTTTTTCTTTTTCTTTTTAACAAAAGTCTAGGAGTAGAGGATTATTTGATTACATTAATAAACATTTGACAACAATATTCTGTAAGTTGTTTGAAATTAATTCTAGTTAGCACTCAGTTTGAATTTGGGAGATTATTCTTCAATTTTAACTTTTTTCGGGGGTGGAGGCTAGTTGTATTCTTCTTAATATAAAACTCAAGCTGGATGGGGGCGAGAGAAAAAGATTTTGATGCTAATTTTGTGTTGCAGAGAATTAAAAAATTTCTTTGTTAGAAGATTAATCAGAAAGAGAGGTTTTTTTTTTTTTTTTTTTTTTTAAGGGCGTGTTTGGCAACTTCTTCTTAACCAGGTTATATCGGCTAATCCAGTTAAGGAGCCGAATTGTGTTTGGGCAAAAAAGCGAGCGAGAATTGGCCCGGTTTTTTTTTTTTTTAAGCTCATTCTCCTCCCCTTATCCAGATTAAGATTACCCCACCTCTTGTACACCAATTTTAACCTGGTTAGGGACTTCCCTCGGTTAAGAGGGATGTACGAAACATGCTTCTTGCTGTAATTTCATCAAGACAAGATAACCATATATACACATTTATCTTACGGGTCATACGCAATAACCATGCATCAGCATCCCCTCGTTCTCTTCAATACTTCAATGTTCTCAATTCATTCATCATCAGGACAAGCCAACCTCAAAACAGTGGCAGAGTGATGCACAGCATCACGCCGTGTCTCCGCCGACCTCGGTTCCTCTCCGCTCCACCCTCGCTTTCTCTGCCGTCAGCACCACCAGCACCTCCAACGATCTCCTCATCTTCCTCCTGCAATCCTTCTCTTCGTTCTTTCTGACTTCAGTCGTCTTCTTCTCCTCGGTTCCCATCATATCAGTGGTTTTTTTAAGGATCAATATCTCACGATACATTAAGGTATGAGGTAAATACACGGGTGGTTCTACAGGATGTGTGTCTATAAAAATAACCCCCATATATTACTGATTGTAATTATCATTAATCTTGTAGTCTTTTTTTTTTTTCCTTTCCTAGGGTTAGCTGGTTAGATACGTAGACTTTACAGTCACCTGCGCAACTATATTATACTTGAAGACACATGGATGTAATTGACCAATTTTTGTTTTACAGCCTGTTTGTCTATTCGACTTCTTGTGCATTTTACATGCGTTGTGTACATATAATTTTTTTTAAAATTTCTCTTTCTTGATTTTGCTTCTAATCCAAAGAAATATAGATTCAAGTAGCAAATTTCTGATCCTACTAATTAAAAAAAAATGGCAAGCTTCTAACGCTAAATTTCATGATTCCAATGTCAAATGGATCATCGTTGGGGGACCTAAGTCGCTCATGAATGTTTGCATAACGCTGGGCTGGGCCTTTTGTGGCCATGCATGAGTGTCATCAACCATGCAATAAGTCGCTAAAATTTAATAATAATAATAATAATAAGGAGCTAACACGTGTTGACTCGTGAATTTGCTATAAAAACTTCTACATTCGACGCTTCATGAGCGGATAAATATAACTGGCATTACTAGCAAAAAGGGAAAAAAGAAAAGAAAGATGAAAAATTGAACTCAATAGAGAATTGGTGATCTTTATCAACAAAACAAGTTTCTTTGAACTTCACTAAAATGTCAAAAAAGTGCTTGATGGTAGAATAGCCGTATAGGGTTCTTTGTATTATAACCGAAGGGCACTTATCAAGTCTCAACACGGAGCTTAGTGGTTCAAGTTATTGTGACAAGCACTTCAGAAAACTTAATCATGTGTACTACCTCAGAGCTAGGTTATAGCAAACTAGGATTACAATTCTAATATCAATCAAGTAGTGAGACCTAAAAGAGAAAAAGGCTCTTTGAACTATCCTGAGGAGGTTCAAATGCTCTAGTACCAGCACAAACACTTGCAAAGTAAAGTGTCTTTTTAGTTTTTAGTGATTGTCACAACACAATTCATTAGTTATTTTCCTCAATTTTGTTTGAATGTCAAATCTCTGGTTCAAAGTGATAAAATAAAGAAGTTATCTAAGAGTGGTGAGACTTTGAACTTTCTTGGTAGACAAGGACCCATGATAAAATTAGGATAGATTTCTCAAAATCACCTAGAAGTTTTACCATGTTGAGATGAACATCAAAAGGCTTGGAAATGTCACATAACCCTCAAAAAATTTTCAGATAACCCAAAAAGTTGGGGTATCTGAAAATACATTAGGAAAAAAAAGGACTATTTTACTCTCATAGGGTTTACTTGATAAAAGAACAATTTTCTCTTTATCTGAGGATAAAAAATACAAATTATTAGTCGATGGGTCTATTTGCAACAATAAAACTAGATGTAGTAAGCTTTTAAAACAATGATATAGCAGGGGTTCTATCAGTAATTAATCTTAAAAGCAAAAACTTAGAACAAACTAGGTTGGCAAAATTTGAAATTTTTTTCTTTAGGGGCTTAAGCATTTCTTAATGAGCTAATAAACCTTAAAACTTAAACTAGGTTGAAACTTGCAACAGTTGTTAATAATTGACATATTTAGGGGCTCAAGAATTTCTTGAAGAACTTAAAAACCTTAAACTTGAACTAGGTTGAAACTCGTAACAAATATTAGAAATTTTCATTTTTAGGGGCTCAAGAATGCCTTAATGAACTTAACAACCTTGAACCTCTAACCATTTTTTCCTGCACTATACACTCATGCAAATTCCAACACAAAGAGTTGCAAACAGTTGAGAGTTGCAAACAGTTGAGGACTATGCCTCGCGGTTAAGGAACAAGCTCCTCCAATTAATGTTGATATAAGCCCACTCATTCAAGTCTTTTTCCTTAACCAAAAAGCAAATGGCTTTCATCTCCTAGGCTCAAGCGTGAATGATTCCCCAACACTCACAAAAGGTGTTTTTGGGGATTCTCTATGTTTCTACTGTCTTGTTCCCTCATGTAATTAGACAAGAGAGAGGAAACGGAAATCACCTGCAGCTTAAAAACTTTCTAGCTAGATACCACCAATGGTTCTCTTATGGCAAAAAGTAGAAGGTAAGTAAAATAAATTTGCAAGATATTCATGTTTGTCTACATTAAAATGTTTTGATCAAGATAAAGATTGAAAAAAGAAAAAAAGGGTATCAGATATTGATTGGTTTATAATTGAAAACATTACTGATGAAATTTTTGAAATGGGGTTAATTGCGGATAGACCTCCTATACTATTGCTCAATTGTGAATAAACAATCTGTAGCTCTATTGTTACAGATAGGCTCCAGGAGTGAAGTTTACATTTGACCATATAACATTATTCTATTATATAAATATCACGAAAGTAGCCTTGAAACAGTCCTAATAAGTTAGTGAGCATGATGTTTAGTATAGAGAATTTTCCTGGACAAATTAAAAATTTGTTTGAGCTTAGCCAACAAATAAACTGTCGTAGCTAGTATGAGCATAGGAGAATTACAATTAATTTCAATTTTCACCCACCATAGAATATGTAAACCAAACTTTCTCCTCTCCATCATTACCCACTTTCCCACTTAATTTCCTCCCATTCTAAGTATCTTGCTTTCTAGTTGGAATTATTCTGATGGACCCCTCTCAATTCTTTCTCTAGCACTAAAATATTCCACGAATATTGCCCTCATAAGAACCATGGACTAAATATTTCAACCAGAACCTTCTCTTAACTCAAAACATACAACCATAAGATGGGCCCCCATAATACCACAGTATTATCTCTGCTTTGTTTTAGGAATTCGTTTTCCTTAAAACAACTAGATAGATATCAATAGCTCTATGCTTGAATGAGACTGCCATGTTCTCTCAAAATCATCACTCATCCAACCATATCTCATATCTTCTACTCTTAAAGCTGCAGGTGTCTTTCAAATAATTGAGCAGACCCTATCAACATTCTCCAAGTTACAAGCAACCTTCCCCTTTTATAGAGTAATATTTCCACACCAAAATTAAGAAGCTGTGAATATTGTTGACAGTTATAACTTCATAAATTAGAAATTGGATTCACAACATCGTATATTTTTTTTTCAAATCCGTATTAAATTCGTGATCGCTTGGGTTTGAATCTAGGTCGTTCAGGTACCCCATCAAACATCCATTACAAGATACTAGAACTTTAAAGTTACGGTAAAAATTGAAAAATGTAATTTTACACTCTAATAGGTGAAAAATCTCCGATTTCATTGATATGGAATTTAATGGACTACCTTCCATTACAAAACCAGACTGTCTTAAAGTCTAACAAAACTTATAGTAACACCATAACAAGTTCAGCCTGAATAAAATACCAATATCAAGAAAATCAAAAGATAGTCAAACAACATCACTCTTATCATTCTCTTTATCTTATTTTATTCTTTTATTCCTAGTATATGTACAACCAAGATCCTCCTCTCTGCATAACTAAATCTCTCTCTCTCTCTCTCTCTCTCTCTCTCTCTCTCTCTCAAATTAACTACACAAAATGTCTCTCTTAACACAATCCTCTCCAAAACACTGCGCAAACAAAGGATTCCACCTCAAACATCTCCTCAACAAAAAACTCCTCTACACACTCTCAACCCTCATCTCCTCCCTCCTCTTCATCATCCTCCTCATCTACCTCATCCTCCACCCTTCAAAACCCCAGTTCTACCTCCAGAACACGACAATCTCCAACCTCGCCCTCTCCTCCATCCAAGCCACCATCCTCTCCAAGAACCCCAACACCAAGGTCGGCGTCTACTACGACGACCTCCGTGCCTACGCCATCTACAAAGGCCAGCAGGTTACCGCAGACTCTGCGCTGCCGCCGTTCTATCAAGGGCACGAGGACTCGAACGTGCTGTCATCGTCGATGTATGGGGCGGGGATGCCGATGACCGCAAGCGTTGGGTATGAAGTTGGAAGGGATCAAGAAGCCGGGAGGGCGATGGTCTTGACGGTGAGGATTGATGGGAAGTTGAGGTGGAAGGTTGGGAGTTGGGTTTCGGGGAAGCATCGGTTTAATGTGGACTGCGTGGCGATCGTCGGGATTGGATCGTCGGTAGGAGGAGGCCAGAGCTCGGTGCAGGGGACGGAGTGCTCGACCAGTGTTTGAGAGTGCGGATCATGGTGACGGTTCATTTTGGTGGTTGAAAACTAGTTACTGTTATTGGTGTATTGTTGATATGACACACGCTTAAAAATTTACATGTAATTCTTGATGATATTTAGTAGTGTTTTTGATGATAGTGAATGTAGTGGTTTAGATGCTTGTCATGTCAGTGATATAATTAGCATATCAACTCCCATTTACTACAATTAGTTTAAGTAAACATAAATTAATGTGTTCGTCTTACGTAGGAGCTATTTGTTTCCATGTATTTGATGTGTTTTGCATTGAAAAATATGACCAATAAGCTTAAAGTACTATGTTTTTTAAGGCAAATACATTGTTTATTTGTTATTTTTTATGTCATGAATTTGTGGTTGCCATGTAGGATAAATGCATCAAATGAAATTCTCTAAAATTATGTTGATTTCACTCGAATTTGTGATTTTAGTCACATATCCTGAACAAAATGCATGCGCAGCCAAATAAAATTTAGTTGGATTTCATCCCTCATGCAAATACTGTTTGATATCCATTGCAAACAAACAAAACTTTTGAGTATGGATTTTTCTAGATCCATAACATGCATCAAAATACAATCCACGAACCAAATGGGCCTGTAGTGTTTATTGATGTGTTGCCGACGTGACATGCATTCACATCATTATCAGCTGTGACCTTAATGTGTTGACGATATGGATTGCGTGTCCCTTTAATACTTAAGTTGTAGGATATTAGTGACTAGACACTGATTCAGAATTCTACAATCAAGTTTTCAACATATTTAAGTCATAACGAATAACTTAATGAACATCATGCCATTTACACAAGAAGATTGAATGTGGAGGAACACAACTATCTCCTGATTGCTAAATTAGTTTAGTAAAAGATTGCATACATTGAGGAGATATGATTTCTTTTTCGTATTGTTTTTATTTTGTGTAAGAGGAGATAGAAAGGCATTCGAATAATGTTGCTTTTGTGTGGGGTGAGGGTGATGATGTTGGTGCACAGGGATGGATAACAGGATGAGGATTATTAGGATATTCTGAAATTGGAATCTTTTTTTGTAGCTAGATTTTTAATTCTACCTTAATTTCTTACGTTATTATTATTATAATTATAATTATTCTTTTTTCTTATCTAACTATTTGGTCACATGATATCTTTGTCTCATACTTGTAAAACTAAAGACGACAAAACAACTGATAGGTAAATGTTTTTTCTCAATAAGAATAGTACATGTTTGTGAGTACGTCAAGCTCATAAAGTGGTTTTTAAAAATTAAGTCAGATAATTATCAAATCATGTTTAAAAACAATTTGTTCCAAAGAGAAGAGTATATATACACACACAAACAATTTGTTCCAAATTAAGGAAGGAACATACACACACACACAGCTTTCTCGTTAACCTGGCGCTTAGCCTTGTTTATAAATTAATAAATTAAACTCAGCAAAAATCAGATCAAAAAATAAATATAGTTACCCTTGCCTTGTTTTAAAAAAGGTCATATACCCCTTAAATCTTGGTATCAGTAGACTAAACTCAGCCAAAATCAGACAAAAATATATTGGCTTCGCCCGGACTCGAACCGGAGACCTTCAGTGTGTTAGACTGACGTGATAACCAACTACACCACGAAACCCTTTAATTATTTAAATTATTGATACATATGTGAACGCTTGTTGGTTCCAAACATTCAAAGGGGTGCAAACAAATTAGATACGACTTGAATACGATAGTTATCATGTCTGTATCTATTTACTAATTGGGAATATGGATATTGAAACAAGTATGCCTCGATAAAGAAAACTTATGAACATAACTGCTAAAATTGAATAGTGACACGGATACAAAATGGCTACAAGAAAGCCAGATAATATTAGAAAGAATATATTTCATACGACACAAGAGAGTTCACTAATATACTTGCTATATCCGAAAAAGCTAAGATTAGATATCTTGATCATCAAAATCAACCTCAAATTCGTTAATCTAAGGATTAAAACAATTGTAATTATAGGAATAATATATAGTTAGCTTTCGAATAAGGATCCAGATATTTCACTACATATCTGTATCAATAATCATATTCTATCGGATATAAATATTAATAACTATATCTGCATCTTAACCGGGGATTCTGATATGATGTATATACTAATTCTTTCCACTTCGACCTCAAAAAAGGCTGGACCCCAGACAGCCACAAGTAGTTGTTTGTACTCTCACACAAAAAGCTAATGAGTTTGTGTGTATATCTCCATTACGTTACTCTTGAGTAGTCTGTGGCATGGACCTGAAGTTTGGAGTTGAACCCAACCATACAAAAGCGATAAGAGTTTTTTTAAGTTTGAATAGCCACTTGGAGATAATGAGCCATTTTCTATTGGACAGAGTTTTAGCCCAACACTCTTCTCATGATTGTAGTAGGACCATATAAATTATTTTTTAAATATGATTGCTGAAAACAAAGAGGAAAACTAATCATAGACACGGGGTCGAACAAAAATATTTGGAGGAAAAGAGCCATAATTTCTCCTCCTCGGAAAATTGGTGGCGTGTCTTAAGTTGTTCGTTCACATCTCCCAACAAATTTTTTTCTGGCGTGATGAAATGCAGCCAAATGATAGCGAGAATGACAGTCCATTAAAGATCATCAACTAATGATTTGCCGAGGTTGCCTTAGGATTTAAGGAAACTGTATTCTGGGGACCAAATAATAATGATTTCGATATATTACATTAATGATATATCAAAAAGATATCTATTTTTATACTAGCGGACAGATCTTAAATCTTTAGTATAACGGTTCACACATTTTTTTTTTTGTAGCAAAGGCTCGAAAACATTAGGTGGTGAGAGTTATTATACGTTCACAATGCATGTTACTGTTACTATTTGTAGGCATTGTAATAAGATATGGCTCAAAAAAATTTGCTACTTCATGGGCAATTTCTTAGACACCGCCTTTAAAATAGAAATGTTCTAACCGAAACTATTTTTTGATTATCTATTTATACATAAATCATTTTAAACGGTTTTTCGCTAGAATCAATCATCTAGACTTACTTTTAAGTCAAAATTTTTATTTATTTATAGTACTTCGTTATCAAATACCAAAAAATCTGTTAAGACTGACCAAGGGGAAGTGATAAAATATCTATGTGATTAGCACTTCCAAGCATCTTTTGCATTGGTCTTCATCATCTCTACCATCTATTTTCTGAACTAATTTTTATTTGCCTCCTCAACAACTACGCAATTACTATATCAACCTCTCCCTCTCTCTCCCCCCCCTCACTCTTCGTCTTCTCCCGCTAATTAGCGATGGATCCGTACGAGCGCCTCCAGATCTCCCTCAACCCCGATGGATCCCTCTCCCGCCGCGCCAAGATCCCCCTCATCCCCCCCTCCGCCTCCCCCTCAGCCGCCGGCGCCGCCCTCTCCAGAGACATCC
Source organism: Asparagus racemosus (assembly GCA_037177215.1). NCBI lineage: Eukaryota > Viridiplantae > Streptophyta > Magnoliopsida > Asparagales > Asparagaceae > Asparagus > Asparagus racemosus. The sequence continues at coordinate 2,872,783 of JBAKGM010000002.1, forward strand.
CCCTCAACCCAGCGCGCAACACCTCCCTCCGCCTCTACCTCCCAAACCCTAGCCCTAGCCCTAGCACTAAGCTCCCCGTCGTCCTCTACTTCCACGGCGGCGGCTTCGTCCTCTTCTCCCCCGCCTCCGGCCTCGTCCACCTCTCCTCCGCCGCCCGCTCCGCCTCCATCCCCGCCCTCGTCGCCTCCGTCGCCTACCGCCTCGCCCCCGAGCACCGCCTCCCCGCGGCCTACGACGACGCCGTCGACGCCCTCCTCTTCCTCCGCGACCAGGCCCTCAACCCCGCCGACCCCTGGCTCGGGTCCCACGCGGACTTCTCGAACGTCTCCATCATGGGCTGCAGCGCCGGCGGCAACATCGCCTTCCACCTCGGGCTCCGCTCGACGGACCTAGACCTAACCCCGTTGAAGATCAACGGGCTGATCCTGAACCAGCCCTATTTTGGCGGGAAGGCGAGGCTCAAGTCAGAGGCGAGGTCCGGGGAGGACAAGATCCTGCCTTTGGCGGTGAACGACCTGATGTGGGAGCTGGCCTTGCCGGTGGGGGCCGACAGGGACCACGAGTACTGCAATCCGACGAGGCTTTCGATGGAGGGGGTGAGGTTGCCGAGGGTCTTGGTGACGGGGTTCGGCGGGGACCCGCTGATTGATCGGCAGCGGGAGTTCGTGAGGGCGATGGAGGGGAGAGGGGTGAGGGTGGAGGTCTCGATGGAGGAGGGGGGGTTCCATGGGATCGAGATGGTCGACGAGGGGAAGGCGACGGCGTTGGTTGAGGGCTGCAGGAGGTTTATTTATGGTTGACTTAGCATCGCCGACGGGATGGGGATTGAGTTTCTTTGCGCGGTGAATCTGTGGGTTTTGGAGTTGGATCTTGGGTTGAATTGTTGTGGAGGGGGAATAACTGGTTATTGTTTATTGGGCCAAAGGCTATGTGCATGATTCTACGTTTTGGTTTTAATTTGTGAAGTGTATTTTATGTTTTTATCAAAATTAGAGTAAAGCTTATATAAACTTAAGTGGATATGAGTACGTGTTCACTAGTTTTTTTATTTATTAATTTTGTATTGAGATTTGTGCTAGCATGTGATACAAATAATAATAATAATAATAATAATAATATAGGATCATTTGGTGTTCTTTTGTTTTTGTTTTCGTTTTCGTTTGTTGTTCTTGTTGGTGTTTTTAAAAATTGTCATTGAGTCGAAATGAATGAAAGTGGACAAAAAACCTGTGTTATGGCACATGAAAATTTTGAATTTTGTGCCAATTGCACTTGGGTTGAAAGAGATAAAAATGGATACAATTTTGAGTTACATCTCATGATAATCGTGAATTTTAGGGGGAAAAACTTACTGTTAGGTCAAAATGAATGACTTTTAGATCCAAATGAATTATAAGAAATAACTATTCGCTCGAAAAGAATGAAAATTAACAGAAATTGTGGGTTGCAGTCCATAAAATTTGTGAATTTTGAAAAAAAGTTTAATTGTCATTGAGTCGAATTGAAAGAAAATGGATAAAATGTGTGAGCTATGGCACGCAAAATTTTTGAATTTTGCGCCAATTATTTGCACTTGGGTTGAAAGAGAAAAAAAATGGATAAAATTATGGGTCACATCCCATGATAATCGTGAACTTTTAGGGAAAAACTCAATCGCATGGATCATAACAAATGAAAATAGATAAAAATTTATGGTTTATAACCCATGAAAATTGAGAATTTTGAAGTGGTTAATTAATTATCGTTGGGTGAAAACAAATAAAGATAGAACAAAATTGTGCGTTATAGCCTACGAAAATATGAATTTTTAAGAAAGAAAACTTCATTGTCATTGAGTCAAAACAATGAAAAAGGGACAAAAACCATGAGTTACGACCCCGTAAAATTTGAAAATTTTGAAGTACGTCAATTGGATTGAAAGAGATAAAAATGGATAAAATTATGAGTTTAGTGTCTATAAAAACTGTTCATTTTTAGGGATGAAAACTTAATTGTCATAGGGCGAAATAAATAAAAATGGATAAAAATTACTGAATAATTGCTCATAAAAATTGTAAATTTTGAAGAATGAAAACTAATTGAAATTGGGTCGAAGCAAAAGAAAAAAAAAATTTATGGGATTAGCCTAAAAATTTATAAATTTTGAAGGGGAAAAAATTTAATTGATCCTGGGTTGAAATGACCATAAATGGACAAAAATTATGAATTATAGCCTATAAAAATTAAAAAAACTTAAGGTACATCAACTATTTTCATTAGATTGAAAGAGATAAGCGTGTATTTGTAGGCTATGAAAATGGTGCTTTTTAAGGGATGTAAACTTAATTGATATAGGTTGAAACAAATAAAACTGGATAAAAATCACAAGTTATAATCCACGAAAATTGCGAATAATGAAGTATGCAACTTAATTGCCATTGGATCGAAGCATATGAAAATGAAAAAAATTATGGATTATAGTAAATGTAAATAGCAAATTTTGAAGTGTACTAATTAATAGTCATTGAGTCTAAATAAATGAAAATAGCACAAAAAAAATTTGTGTGATACAACCCATGAAAATTGTGGATTTTTAGGAAGGAATAGTTAATTGCATTTAGTTGAAAATGGACAAAAATCATGCTTTATATCTCATTAAAATTGAGAATTTTGAAGTACATCAATAATTTGTCATGTAGTTGAAAAAGATTAAAATAGACAAAATTGTGGGTTATATCCATGGAAAGTTGTCATTAGGTCAAAATGACCAAAAATGAAAAAAAGTGTGGGTTATAGACCATAAAAATTGCGGATTTTTAAGTATGCCAATTAATTGTCATTGGTTGAAATAGTTGAAAATGAACAAAAATTATAGTTATAGCTCATGAAAATTATGATTTTAAAAAGAAATCTTAATTGCCATTATGCTGAAATGATAAAAAACGCAAGAAAATTGCCAGTCTTTATGAAACTTTTGAATTTTGAAGTATGCCAAATATTTGCAATTGCGTTGAAAGAGATGAAAACGGACAAATTTGAGGGTCATCGGTCATGAAACTGTGATTTTTAAAGTATGTCAAACAATATTCCTTTAAAAATTATGTCAAATAATTATTAGTGGGTTGAAATAGATAAAAATAGATGAAAGTTTTGGGTTATATCCCATAAAAATTGGGAATTTTGAAGAAAGAAAGTAGAATTGTTATTTGCTCAAAAAAAATCATGCTTTATTAGCTGATGAAATGCTTTATTAGCTGATGAAATTGAGAATGTTGAAGTGTGCCAATTAATTACTACTTAGTTGAAAGAGATGAAAAATGGACAAATCTGTGAGTGAGTGAGAGAGAGAGAGAGAGAGAGAGAGAGAGAGAGAGAGAGAGAAGCGCGGGGAAAGAAATTAAATTGCAATTGTATCGAAATGATGGAAACTGACAAAGACCGTGGGCTATATAGCCCATGAAAAATGTAAATTTTGAAACAGTTTATTAGAATTAGGGGACCCACTAGAAATTTCAATAATCTAAGTCACTAATTTTGAAACAACATATAATTTGAGAAATTTACAGCAATTTAAATAATTTGAGGAACTAATTTCAAAATATTGGACTAACTGAAAATAACATTTCTAATTACCATTTATATGATTTTGAAATTGACCTGCGAGTGTCTAATTGGAAAATGTGAGAGAAAATTCTCACATTTGCATAGCAAAAGGTATTGAAGTGCAAGTAGTGAAAATTTAGGCTAAATTGCACTAAAATATCCTATTTTTAGTACCCTATGTCATTCAAACGTAATAATTTTCACGTGAAAGTTCCAATATAACATTCACATATTAATTTTTTGAGCTTTTTATTCTTAATATTTGTTTATTTTATTGTTAATCCTATCCAATTTTTGATTTAAATATATTCTGATTTTATTTGAAAAACAAAAAACCTGATAGATTTAACAGTAAAATCAATAAATTTAATAGTTAGAAAGTTATAAAATTAGCATATGAATGTTATAGGAGAACTTTCGAATTAACATTTTCATGTTTGCACAGGGGAGTATACAGGGTGCTAAATTTGTGAATCGCAAGGCATTTTAGTGCAATTTAGCCGAAAATTTAAGGTATTTAAGTGGTAATATAAAGAGGCTCTCGGATTGGTGGTCCCCACACCCCTCCTTGCAAAACTGACACCGTTCTTCGTCTTTCATTGCCATCATCGATCTAAAATCAAAACTAAAATGAGATAGCGACAAGAGATCGATTCTTATTCGACAACATTTTCTCGCTTTGTCCTTCTTTGAGATTCGTGCGCTGGGGGTTCGATAGGCAATGGGGTTTATATCGGGGATGGTTATGGGAGTGGTGTTGGGAATCGCGCTCATTGCTGGATGGAGCCGCATGATGATGCATCGAAGCACCAAGCGCATCAGCAAGGTATATATTGGGGGAATTTTTTTTTTTTTGGTTGAATTTTTTCTTTCAATTTAGATTCATAATTGTTCTGGATTTATTGGAATTAAATCTTACAAAAGAATTAGAGGCAGTTTGGTTTGTGGATTGCACGTTCGAGGATTTTGTTGCATGTAATGGAGAATTGTTTGCATGGAGTACAAAATCAACTAAGTTTTTGTTTGGTTGCATGCGAATTTTGTTGAGGGTATCTGACTGAAATCAGCATGATTTTCACGGATCACATTGTTACGACACTAGTATGAAAAAATGCAAAACAAACAGTGTATGTCGTAAAAATTTGGGATTCCAAACTTGTGGGCCCCCTTTTTTTTATTATCAATTACAGTGTTTGTTCTCGCATGATTTTTGCGGTTCACAATGCGACTGAAATCAGCATGATTTCTACGGATCACAACGTGACAACACTAGTATGAAAAAATGCGAAACAAACAGTGTATTTGATTAAAAAATGGGATTCCGAACTTGTGGGCCCCATATTTCAATTTTAAAGTTGCAAAATCCCGGCCACATTGCAAGTATTCGTGAAAGGAATAAAGTTTGCGTAGAAGTTTAAAAGTAGGAAGTAAATAGTGATGCAAGTAATGAATAAAAGTTTCAGCATAGATGTTATTTACCAGCATTGCTTTCGGTAACCGGGACAAGAGTCCAAGGAAATTATTAAGTAGAGAAAATAGTTACGTATAAATGTAAGATTAATCTTGAATTTGCACCTTAATGTCTTGCTACTTGTCTATCTTCAGCTGGAAATAGATGTCCAAAACTAAAATTTTCTAGAGCATACTAGCTCTCTTTTCCAATATGCTTCTTGAACTTGTTAATGTTCTCACATGAAAATGTTCATTTTATTGACTGAAATGGTGAATGATTGCTGTCATTGGTGCATTACAAGCAAATAATTGTTATAGACTTCCATGTAAGTATTTCTGCTGAAAATGATGGTAGGCCGCCTCCGTCTTTTGCAGACTGTCGACATAAAGCTTCTATCTTCGCTTAACCGAGAGGATTTGAAGAAACTCTGCGGTGACAATTATCCTGAGTGGATATCATTTCCTGCATTCGAACAGGTTGATTCTTCTCTTAAATGTTTAGTTGTCCATTTATTTGGCCAAATTCCTGACTGCAGTTATGTATCCTGTGCAAATTGAGTGCGTTAAATAGGGTTATTAGCTTGCAGAAATGCTTTGGAATGAATATACTTGTTGATGATCAGTTGTTTGAGGGTAAAAACAAAAGCATGTGTTGATACATAGAAAGAGCTAAATTATAGACTATCTGAATTTAACCGTGTAAGTATATCAATAATGACTTTGTACATTCGGATAACTTTGGTTGGGTAGTGCATAGAGCATGGGTAACTTGGAAACAAGTCTTGAATAAGTGATTCTTTAAAGTCATTAGTGTGACATCTGCACTAAGGTTCCTGTGGGCACTTGCAAGAAGTTAGACGTTTACGCTATGGTCCCTGGAATCATGGGATACGATATCTCTCTCTTCGCAAAAGCAGGTTTTGTGGAACATTATACATAACACAGTTTTGAGTTCAGGGCTAAAAAATGCTCAGGTTCAGTTGAGGCTGAGTTCAATACGTCACGGTTCTCTTGTTTTAAATGCCAGCATATCATCCAAGTTACATGACCCGAATCAACCAGATTGTTATTGGGTGTTAGATACTTATGAATTACTCATCTCCACCTTCGCGTCTGCCTATCTATCTGTTCACATTTTGCTTTCACTCTATCCATTTTTATGGCCAATAGAAAAGAGTCTTGATAAACGTGTCGTTGTTGTTTGATATTATTTTTACTTTCATTTCTTCGTCGCCATTTCTGTGCAGGTGAAGTGGTTGAATAAGCAACTGAGCAAACTATGGCCTTTCATTGCTGAAGTAAGATGCACAGCTTTATGCAGGATATTTATATTCATTTGTTGTTGTGTATGTGTATGGTTGGAAAAAATTGTCTCTATATAAGTTTTCAGGAGAGACCGTGTAACTAGAATGCCTTCAGAATTTTAACGCAAACTTGCTCTTGCAACTAAATTTCATGCTTTTTTTCACAATTTCATCTTATAATTATGTATGGAAGGTCTGGAGTTTGATTGTCCCAGAAAAATCAATGGGATAATCCTGATGTGTTGAATACCAAAAGTTCTATGCATGTAATCTAGCTGTCACTGGCCAACTGTTCCATGCTAAATTTTCTTTTTCTTTGTTTGGTCACAGGCTGGGTCAATGGTCATTAAGGATTCTGTTGAGCCAATATTAGAAGATTATCGTCCACCTGGGATATCGTCGCTTAAGTTTAGCAAACTCTCCCTTGGATATGTGTCACCTAAGATTGAAGGTCTGTATTTCTTTCCTACCTGTAAATTTACATTTCCTTTTTTCCTTCAGTACGTCGGTTATTTTTGCTTTCTCTCATCCTTTTTATAACAATTTGAATACTTTGTGATAAATTCATCAGATGTTATATATATAGCATTGTTGCTCCTTCGGGCCTTGGTTTTAGATACCGTTATCAAATTTCATGCTCCATAATTAAGATTATATAGAACAGTCTTAACACAACATTGGGACTTTACATTTCCTTTATGAACAATATTTGCCATGTGTAATCAAGGTAGATATCATTGCTGCTTAATGCATCGAGCAGGTTATGTAGAAACTATTCTTATTTGCAGTCCACACTGAAGAATATGAGTGAGACAAACTGTAGTGGTATATATGCATCGATATTTTGCTTCTGTAGATCTCATGATCCTTACTGTGTTTTATTTTATTTATTACTTTTTTTTTTTTTGAGAAACTATTATATGGAATAGATATTGGTGTAATGGATTACTAAATGATCACCTGGAAAGCTAGTCAACATGTCATTTTAAAACCTTTTTGACATTACTTTTGTCAACCAATTATACGGGATTTAGTACTGTACAAGCATATTCTTCTGCCCAGTTCAAGTTAGCTCTTGTATATTTGATCTCAAATTTTGATTAGATAGCTTAATGTCAGCGAATAATGCTAAATAATAAATAATTTCTACAACTTCTGGGTTAGCAAACCAGATCAAGTGACAGATTCCTCTTAATTGTAATTTTGCTCGCCGATTTTTCAATTGGTTATTTGCATGTCCATTGCCTGCTTACGTGATTATGAGATCTTCATGGTGACCTTTCTATTACTTCAATTTTGTTTTCTTGTCAAGATAGTGTTTTTCAGCTAGGAAAACAGACCAAGCTATCTACTTGTGTCCTTCCACAACTTTTGTTAGAGTTAGCATCCCATATGTATGAAACTCTAGGTACACATTTAAAAGCCTTTGTTATCTTGTATCAAGGTATTCGAGTGCAAAGCCTTAAGGAAGGTCAAATTATAATGGACATTGACTTGAGATGGGGTGGAGATCCGAACATAATTCTTGCAGTGGATACACTTGTTGCTTCATTGCCCATTCAGGTCTTTATCTAACTCTAGATTCATTTTCAGGTTTATTTCAGTTAACATTCTAAACCATTACTACTTAGATTTAAGCCGACACAGACATCTGTTAATTGGGAACTGAGTCTACAATTTGTTCATGTTACTTCATTTTCTTGTGAAAAAGGATCGAAAATTGTTTCCCCTTCATTTTGCAGTTGAAGGATCTACAGGTCTTTACTGTGATCCGTGTTATTTTCCAGCTTTCTGAAGAGATCCCCTGCATTTCAGCTGTTGTAGTTGCCCTTCTTTCAGAGGTATTCTTTCTGCTGGAGCATATAACATTCTACCGTTTTCCCATTGCAGTTGAAGGATCTCAGTAAGCTTCACTATCATGGATCTACTCACCTTCTTTCAGAGATGAGTAGATCCATGATACTGAAACTTACTGAGATGCATGACATTAGCTTCTTCTCTTTCTTGATGGTTGTTATTTCAGTTTTTTTGGTTTGGCTGAATGTTTTTTTTGTTATTACCCTCTATTAAGGGCTAACTTCTGAGCTATGTTTCTGTCATTTTTCCTTGCAGCCTCAGTTTAAATTTGTTTTGATCTACCCCTTTCTTTAGTAGCACCTTTACAGGATCCTATTACCTTTAATGTGGTGCACCTATCCACAATTAATATCCTGGCTAAATCAAACAACTTTTTCGCAGCTTGTTTTCATTGAGTGGATAAGAGTGGGTAACTATAGGAGAATGTTAGGTCGTGGGGCGGGGGTTTTTTTTGGGGTTGGGGGGGGGGGGGGGGGGGTAAAAAGAAAAAACAATTTATAAACTTTT
>JBAKGM010000002.1:2881584-2900964 GCA_037177215.1 Asparagus racemosus
CCCCTTTTTTAGGCACGATTAAATGCCCTTATTTCATGCTTAGTGGGCGTATTTTCAGCGTGTAACTGCCCATTAAGGTGGCTGAACGTCTCTTTCTATTTGAAACGTTAAATGGGCCCCACAAACATTAATTGGGCCCTTTAAGAGTGCATGTCATTCATCCTTGAGCGTGTCACTTAAGGGTGCCGCGCCATGACACACAAAGGTGCCGCGCCAGTGGCACGACACACCAAGGTGCCGCGCCAGTGGCACAACACACCAAGGTGCCGCGCCAGTGGCATGGCACAACCAAGTGCCGCGCCAATAGCACCACAAGGTATTTTAAGATGCCTTGGATATTGATTTTGCCTTCGTGGTTGATCTCCTCAGGACTTGATGGTTTCGTTCTTTGACTTTCTTATGATTAAGTCAAACCTGGGATTCCTCAGCAATTTTTAATGCCTACACTTTTAGCTTCACTATTTAAACCATCCTAAGTCTTTTAGTTTTCCCAATGTGGGACTATTTACGGTATCACAGAGCTTAATGAGCCATCTGGTGCCGCACACCTACCTGATGTGACTAGTAAGATCGGTCTCGCTACATGTATCTCTCTTAGTAAGCTTATTATTAGTAAGATGACTCGCCATTTCATATACATTATATCCTGTTGGAAACCACGAAGAAGGAACTCAAGGTCTAGACATCCATGTGTGAGAGTACGAAGACTTAAAATGCGGAATGAACAAACGACAATTAGGCACAATCAAGCAGACAACAATGTGATTCAACCACAACCTAGAAGCACAAAGGGCCTGTCTTTCTACTATATATCAACAAGAAAAGAACAATTTTCACCATCTCTCGAATTCATAATCAAGCTTGTGACTCAAACAACAATGTATAAATAATGAGAAAAATACAAGGGTGGATTATTAAATGGGTCATATACAGATAGGCTTATACATAATTGAGCAATCTTATATTCGTTTCACACCTACCTAATCACACATCCAGTTGTCACTTCTAGTCAATGAACATGCTATGAAGGACAATACCCAATCCTTGACATATTTTCTTCCATACTACAGTTGAACACCACCTAATCCTCACATTAATTATATCAACGTGCGAAATTCAAGGTGTAGATTATTTATAGAGTTCACAACGCTTTAAAAGCTTATATCACTTAAAAGGGAGGCTTCAAGCACTAAAGCACAATGGATCGCTCTTCTTTGTTCTTGATCTTCTCCTCTTTCGCATTAGCATGGAGTTCAGTAGGGGAGTCTTTCAAAAACGTCCCCGCAATTTTTGTATTTGGAGATTCTTTGGCTGACGTCGGGAATAATAATAACTTGAATGCTTCGTCGACGTCTAGGGCTAACTTTCCTCCGTATGGTATTGATTTCCCCTTCAAGACTCCAACGGGGAGGTTCAGCAATGGATATAATACTATTGATTGGCTAGGTACGTATGTGATATATATTCTGTAATAATTTATGAGTTTTGTATGTATAAATGCTCCCTCCCAAACTTTAGCATTTTGCATTTGCCCCCAAAGATTTCTCATTGCATTTATATTTTGAAAATGTGAATTGACGTCGTCATGGGGGTTATCTGCAACACACTGAAACTTATTAGAGGTTTTCGCAATTCCAATAGTCATTGAGGATTTAGTGCGATTTTAGAGGTTTTTGATGGTTTACTGCAAAATGCTGAAAGTTCTTGGGGATTTAGTGTAGTTTATCCTAAATAATGAAAACGCTAATTTTTTTACGACGACATACTCCTTGAGCAATATAGCTCGGTGCAAGACTTTTCGCTCTTTTTTCCTCCCCTCAGTTACTTTGTTGGATTTTGATTCTAGTAGTAAAGTTCACATTTTAATTTGTGTAGAGGAGTCGTTTTAACGTCTTAATTGTGCTAGCAGCGAAAGTTTGTATAGATCAATTCTGGCGACTGGTAGTCATAGTCAGAGTTTGGAAATAACGTTACACTTAGGTTTTTTTTTTTTTTTTTTTGGGGTGATTTTGGATGTAAATGCTACACTTGGTATTGAATAAAACTTCTTGTTGGTACGAATTATAAAATAATAATAACAATAATGAGGCCATGATTTGTTTTGTACTCAAGTAATGATTTGTTTTGTCGTATGTATTAGCCAAGCATGTAGGGTACAAGCGAAGCCCGCCATCGTTCCTCTCCGTCACAAAGGGAGCAAATACGTTACACGGAGTAAACTTTGCCTCTGGAGGTTCAGGAATTCTTGATACCACTGTAAGTAATTCTAGCACAATTTGAACATATATTCTTCATACTAATACACTAGTAAAGTATCCATTCTTAATCACAATCGTGCGATTATATATGGTCATTTACGTTTCATTCTGGATCTAAGCATAATTTTAGGGTGTGTTTGGCAATCTATAAAAAAATTAGGCCAATATTAGTCATGACCTAGTTTTATTTTAAACTGGTTTTACTTTGGACCTTGAGAGAGGTGGTCGAAACTAAATCTAGTTCAGTGGGCATTTTTGGCCTACAAAAACTGGGTCAAACAAAAAAAGTACCCAAAACTAGGTTAGGTCCTGACCCAGTTTTAGAATTTTGCCAAGCACACCCTTAATTTTTGTGATAAAAGCATTACATTATATTACATAAATTTTATTTTCCATATAATTATCTAATCTATTTTTGGTTTTATGACTGCAACAGGGTACAGCTATAACCTTCACGGCTCAGATTGAAAATTTCAAGAGCATCATCGACGATCTATCGAAAAAAAAGGGGAAAAAGAAAGCAAATTATCTCATCTCAAAATCCCTCTTCCTCGTTAGCGCGGGAAGCAACGATATGTTTGCTTACTACTTAACCTCAGGAGCTAAAAATGTTACACAAAATGAACAATTTGTTACCTTTCTTGTTGAAAAACTCAGTGAACACTCCAAGGTTTGCAGCCTTAAGGCCTTAGACACATTTCTACATTTCTACGTAGATTTCCAATTGCATACTGTATTTTTTTGTAGATACTATACAAATACGGAGCACGAAAGTTCGGGATTCTAGGACTTTCACATCTTGGGTGTATTCCGGCGTTGAGGAGCCAAAATCCTACAGGGAGATGCTTTGAGGATTTGAATGGTCTGGCTAGGATTTTCAATACGGCAGCCAGAGCTCAAATGCATCAACTCGAGTCTACGTTAAAAGGGATGAAGCACTCGTATGGAAATGCCTATGATTTGATGTCTAGTGCTCTAGATAAACCTTATTTATTCGGTAAGATTTACATTCAAAGCATTTAACGTGATTTTGACTCCACCCCTCAAAGAGCAGAGAAGAGACCACTCCATCTATCCCAACTTTCTATTAATATTTATGTTCATTCAGTTTGAAATATTCTAAAACTGAACGGAACGGAAAATATTCTGAAATAGAACTAAATCGTCAAAATTCAGTCAATTCAATCGATTCACCTGATTAGTGCGAACTCCTATATAAACATTAATCTCTTGTTTGTTTGTTTGTTTGTTATTTTTGTCTAATTACTTTCACTTTTGTTGTGTTAGGGTACAAGGACGTTAACAGTGCCTGTTGTGGATCTGGCAAATTCAACGGTGCAATCTCTTGCTCACTAAAATCTAATCTATGCCCAAACCGTAGCCAATATCTTTTTTGGGATCAATATCATCCCACTCAAGCCACTTCTAAGTATACAGCGAAGTTTTTATTTGGAGGCTCACGGAAATACGCCAGTCCAATTAATTTTAAGTCCTTGGCAAGGTACTAAAACCTTGAAAAAGAGGCATTTGTGTGTCTCAATGAGCAAAGAATGCAGAGGAAGGAATTGCTTTTTTGTTTTGAGTTTGTCTTTTTGGTGACCTCTGTATGAGAGATTGTTCGGTTTATTGAAGAAAGCTTTTTCCTTCTTCCAGTTGAAGTTCCAGAAAATAAAGTTCATATTTGCAAGTATGGATTATGATCAATTTGGTCCAAGTTATTTTTAGCGGCATGTTATTACTAGTGTTCTGATGCATGTGATATAGAGAATGTGCGGGAACAAGTAATATAGTGAAATTGTGAAGAGAATGAATGATTTGTCAAATATTCTGAAATTTTCCAATTGTGAGGGCATTTCTATTGATTCCTCCAATAGTGGAAGGGTATTAAGTAGATTTCTTTTTATTTTATTTTATCACAAGTATTTAAGTAGATTTCTAAAAATGTGATTCACAAACTAAAAGGAAGGTTTTTTTTTATTATCAAAATATAGTATAGATAATGAAATACATAAGTATTGATATGACTTTTTTTAACGAACTTTAATTATAGTTATTACCTCAGATTTATTTATTGGGTAACATAGAATAACATGATTAACATTTAAGTGGTGATTGGATTTGCACCACTATCAATATTATATGGTTGATCTGGGGAAAAAAGTCACTGACAATACAATAAAAAGTTTTAAATTAGCTTATGAGTGCCACACGAAACGAAAATATTCACAAAATTATTCTTGCATCTGCATAGCAAAGAGAACTAAAGTGATAATTTTAGAAACATCAAGATATGTGTAAGTGCTGCCAAAACCAAATAAGAGCATAGAAGTGCAAAGTGGAGAAACCTATGAGATATTTAAGTATTAGCGTTTTCTATTCTTTTCCCCCCTTTTGCATTTGCTTTCTTATTTTTGTGGGTAATTATTATAAAACTCCCTTTAAGTTTGGACATTTATTAAGAAACCCCCTAAAGTTATCTACGCATTGTAAAACCCTCTGCCGTTTGAAAAATCATGCTTTTCTTCTTCCTCTTAACATGCTCTCCTTTCTCTCAAACTGAAAATTGTACCAAATAGAGACAGAATCAAAGGGCCTGAATATGATATACTTTGATCCTCAACATATATATTTTTTTATTTTGCAACACTTGTGCTTGCATTTAAAATGAAAAGAAGGGATATGAGGTTTTGCGAGAAAGAATAGAAGCAGTTTTAGGGGGTATTTAAGAGAAAACGACAGAAATAAAATGGGTTCTAGTAGTCTTTTAATTTTGGGACATTAGTGTTCTCCGTTATGTAAACGTAAATATTTATTAATATGACACTCACATGCTAATTGATTCTAAGAAAGTGTCATATGAGAATATTACATAATTTTCACGTTTGCATAATCCTAGGATTTAAATATGTGGAGGGTATATAAGTGCAAAGTGAGCGAAGCTATAAGGTATGCAAGTGCTATTTAGCCATGATTTTTTTTCCCACTCTTTTCTAATTTGGGGCTGATTTTTCATTGACAGGCACAACTAAAAGAATAAAGAGGGAAAATGGTTGCGGGTCTGTTCTTGAGCTGGACCCGACCCTCAACGGAGCAGCGGAAGTCCTGCATCGAGAGCTCCGGCGACTTCAACTACGGCTCATCGTTCCGCTGCTCTTCGTCCTCTTACGATGAAACCAAGAAGAAAACCCTAACTGATGCCGGATTCTTCATCAACCGCTCTCGCGTCCTCCTCGGCTCCGGGCCCACCACCTTCAACCTCGCCAAGTCTGCTCTCCTCAATTGGAGGTCAACCTATCAAATCCCACTCACTGAATTTTTTTCTAATTTTTTCTTATTTTGTTGGGTAAATTGCTGATTATTTAGGGTTTTGTTTAAAATAGGAGTTGAATGTGATATGATAAGAGGGGGAAAAAAACGTGGATAACATATATTGAAATCCTTGAAAATTTAATTTGTTACACTCAAAAGAGTCTAGCCGAGTTAGTAAGCTACCTATGAGCAGTACACCAATGTCTCTGGTTCGATTCTCTTCGAGAGCATCCACAGGAAATTAATTTCTTCGAATACACATGGCGGTGCATTGGGTGCCCCTTAGTCACGCTCGGAGGCTTGATACCCATGGTCCGAAGGATCATGGGGAAGTTTCCTTAACCATTTGTTAGATAGTTTACAATAGGGTTAATTGGGGATTGACCCCCAGACCCCTGTACCATCGACCAATTGCGAGTAGACCCATGTAGTTCTAGTTTTGCAAATAGACCCTCAGGTTTTTTATTATTTATTTATTTTTTTTTTGACTCTTAATCTCAGGAGGTATATTTGTCAAACATCAAAAATTCACTTAGGGGTCTGTCCACAACAATGGGACCATAAGGGTCTATATGCAATTATACAATATCGTGTAGTGTCAACATTTGTTAGTGAAGTGTTCTTCAATTTGAGTGCAACATATTCATTTTTTTAAAAAAACGACATTTTGAAGTTGCGAAATATATAACCATACATGCGTTTAGATTGAAACTTGAACAGTGTGTTTGGCAAACTCTTAAAACTAGGCCATGACTGAACCTGACCCAGTTTTGAGTTTATTTGTGATTGGCAAAAACTGGGTCAGTTCTGGCACAGTTTTTCTTAGGCCAAAAAGAGGCCATAAAATCAGTTTAGTGTTGGACCACCACCCTCCGGTCCAACTCTAATTTGGTTTAGAGAAGAACTAGGCCAGGAATGAACCTGGCCCATTTTTAGGTGATTGACAAACGCGCCCGAATCTAATTGCAATGACATGAGACTCCAACTACTTTATACAAACACACCCTTATTTTTCCTAGGACTGACATTTTGAGAAGATAAATCACAGATAAATTTCCTCTTCCTCACAAATTAAGTGGTGATCAGTACTAATAAACGAGCTGAGGGATTATAAGTGTTGTTGAGTGTATAAACTAGCATGATTATACGCAATTGACCCCGTATTTTGTTTTGTTTTTGTTTTGTTTTTCTATGTAATTGATTTTCATTATTCAGGCATTTTGCATTGGGATGGGCCTTTGTGGATCCTAAGACTCCTGTTGAGAAAGGGACCAAGTTCTGTATTGGTGTCAAGGAGCTGCTTCCGTGGATAGTCATGCCTCTTCAAATTGCGTACGTGTCTCAAACTTCACAATCAGTGGTGGGGCGACCAAAGGGTTCTTTTGGTTTTGGCAGTGGAACCCTTCACGGCCATCTCCTGGTATTTGAATCTGAGCTTATTACTTTTGTTTTATTCTGGAGAATTTTGATTGGTATCAATTGGAGTTATTTTAGCAGAATGTGTTGCGGATGCATGTTAGGAGAGTGATGCTTAGAAAAGGGAACTTGATAAAATGAGGAACTCTGATCCTCTTCAATGTGGAGTGGATGGGAAGCTATCGGGTGGTCTTTGTTCTACTAGATAGTTGATGCATCAAAGATTGTAATTTCTTAGATCATTTTGAAACAGGGGTTTGGAGATTAATATACTGATCACTGGTTCTCTTCTCTTGATACATCTACTATCTAATGGTGAGAGTTCATTGGGTAGATTTTCAAAACGAAGAGACCACTTTCCAAATCACAACCTTCTAGTATTTAATGGATGACTGTAATTTGTGTTGAGTGAAAAGAGCGGATTAATGCAACTTACTAGAGTGATAATGTTAGTTGTATGAGAAATGAATCACGATGCTTTGGAGAAGGTCCAAAATCGAAAGTGAGATAGTAGATGAGTGTTTGCCAGACTGGAGAGTTTAGAGGTAAGAGAAACTTTTTTGTATGAGATTTGTTCAAGAGTTGTTTTTGACCAGAACCATAGTAGAGAGGTGTATGTACGAGTCTTAAGTTCAAAGGTGTATAAATAATTGAAGTTTTGAGTGTGGACATGTGATTCTAGGCAAGGTGAAGTATAACAACCAGAAAGGTTACATGCATATGCAATTATGCATATATCTCTTATAGCCAATTATTTCCAAGACTTGCCAAGTGTTTCCTTTAGACTTCACTTCTTGCCACCTGACTCTAGTCATTATCACCTTGTTCTTATACATGATTACAGATTCATGTATCGACTGTGATACACTGATAACACTTACTATATTCTTAGCTTTTGTAGAAACCCATGCTATTTTCTCCTCTTGAATTAACTGTCCCTCTGAGCAATAAGTGGGTGAATTATCGTGTGTTCTTATTGTACTATAATTTGATTGTCTGCTTATATCTATCACAAGAAGTTAAACCTTAATTCTAACATTATGAGCAACTTTTTGGTTGCAGGCTGGGGAAGAGAGTTTCTCCATAGAATGGGATGAAAATGACAAAGTCTGGTATGAAATATTTTCCTTCTCAAAGCCTGCTCACTTGCTTTCGGCTATAGGATATCCATATGTAAAGATGAGGCAGAGAATATTTGCTCAGCAGTCTGCACAAGCACTTATTAAACATATCAAAGCTCAACAACTAAAGGACTAGAGAGATCCAAAAAGTCTAACTGTACTCGAATTGTCCTTTCTATTTAATGTTTTAATGCTTATTGACATGTACATTATAACTTTTTCTTCTGAAATTACAATGCAGATGTAGTTGAAACAAAGGCTAAGGCAAATCCAAGCATGATTATTTATATTGAGAGTTACTGTAAATTTTCTGGATATGTTTCCTTTCTTTCTGATAGCTATGGAGGACTATCGCATTCTCTTCGAATAGGATCTCTTGTAATCAAATTATGGGATGATTCATGTGGGTATTCATGGTAGAGAGATTTAAGGTTAGCATGCAAACAGAATTTGCAATGAAATCCTTAGAGATTCAAATACATCTTTTTAGTCCTGGAGAAGAAAATTGTCTTTGCTCGATAATACTTTATACGCACATGCTTTTAATCAAAGTATCCATTTTTATTTTTATTTTTATTTTTATTTTTGCAGAATGGATAACCAACCTCTCACTAGCACGAGTGGATCAACAAATTTAACATTACAAAGATACAATGGCTATGAGGAACCAAATCAACATTCTCATTTAAAAGAAAAGGTAAATCAGATTACCCAATGTTTCGTTGTTTTGATTCTTTTTCCTGATGCATTCGTAAGCATGATCATCTAAAACCCAGTTTTCTGCGTCTTTACAAATGCTTTATTCCGTCGCTATACAACTGTTTACTTGGGGCCTGACCTACAGAGTTTCTCACTGAAACTTGTTAAGGGACACGCGTTTTAACGTAAAATCATAGTGTAGGTAACAACAACAATCTAATGTGCAATGTTGCACTTGACGAGCTCATTGCTTTCAGCAATCTACATCACGAAATTTCGTTTTTTTGCTAGAAGGGAGTTCAATCGATCCAATAAGCTCCCAACATCTTGGCTGCAAATCCGTAGCGATCACTAGCTTCATCAATCTGTTAGTGGAGAAGAACATAGAGAGGCACCATTAATGAAGTGTGATGAGCTAGTTTAATAGATTTTCAGATGGATTTAAGAAAAAACCTGTTTTTGGATAGAACGGCCTCCTCCATGTCCTGACTTTCGATTTATACGAGCAATTATCGGGTTCGTTTGTGGGCTTTTATCCACACTATGGGAGAGAATGTACTGCATTGTCTGTCGATGACAAGTATAGTGTCAGGTAACGAAGAGACAACTTTATTTGGACCATTAAATGCTTATAAAAAACTTATTGGACAATAAATTATTGCAGTAACATATTCTCTCCCTTAAATAAATGTCAAAACGCAACCTAATACAATAAGCTTACACCTAAGTCACTAACAAATTCCTTAGAATAGGTAGCACAATATAAAAAGGTTTTGTACATGTTTATAGGCTCCAATGGATCCTAGACTGGTTTCCTTAATCTGAGCCATTAAAATAATAATAATAATAATAATAAATTAAAAATTAAAAAGTAAAAAGGTAAAAAAAAAATAAAAAAAGAGAAAATTTTGGTTCATAACGAGATTCAAAATTTTCACAAAACTGAATTCGTGAGACTTGATAGTTATCTTTAGATGTCTTCAATGGATATGGTCAATAGACTTGATTGAGTTTTACTTCCGATATTGTAAGAAAAATGCAATACAGAACTCATGTGAATAGATCATTACATAAAGCAGTAAACAAACATATAAATTATGTACTATATACTGTTTAGGATCAATTGCAGTGTTCAAGAGCAATTCATAGACAAAAGAAATCAAAAGGATATTAGAGGCAGACAACTCTATCATTTACGAAAATTGAAATGTGCAAACTAAAATATTGAGCGATGCTTACTGCAAGTAACTTCAATGAATGCAACGGCACAACACGATCATCATGATCTGCTGTTAACAACATTGTTGATGGGTATTGGCAACATCGATCTCCGGATTTTTCCCAAGGTCTTCTGACATTGTGAAGTGGTGAGTATCTGCATAAGCCATGAACATAATGACTCAAAACTTTAGGATTTTAAAAGAAGTATGAAACAATGATGTATGATAGCTTCTTCATTGCATGAAAATTGTATTTGTCTCGTGACTAGGTGAGCATAATTTGTATTAAGTGTGAAAATTCATAAAAATTCATTTTGCAACATTTTTATTCGTAAGATCCGCTACAATCAATTAACTAAGATGAAACTTGTCTGATGAGAAATAATGTACAGTTTCTTACTTGATTAGCCAATGGAAATCTTCCTCATTATCCGAACATCCAAATTCAGAAGCCCAGACATGTCCTGAATATGAAAATCGTGTGAATGAGTTAAAATAAAACCCATAAAAATTTTCCTTGAAAAAGATATAGCCATAAAAATACTAAAGGGAGAAAAAACGAACCTATTGTGAATTTGTGGAAACGCAACATATCCATAACACCAACATGAGTAAGTGCACATCCAAAAAGATCAGGTCTCTGCCACCACAAATTTAAACCCTTTAACAATAAACTTAATGGAATATATAAATGTTAAGAATCATAAATTTACCTGATTTATGCAAGCTGCAACTAAAATCCCACCATTACTTCCACCTTCTATACACAATTTCTCAGGACTAGAATACCCATTAGAAATAAGGAATTCAGCTGAGGCTATGAAATCATCAAAACAATTTTGCTTCTTTGAAAGTGTAGCTGCATCATGCCATTCTTCACCATATTCTCCTCCACCGCGAATATTTGATAAGCAATAAATGAAACCTAAATTCTTTATGAGGACTATATGATTAATGTTGAATGATGGCGTGAGGCTAACATTGAAACCACCATAACCATATAATAAAGCTGGATGAGATCCATCCAGATGTATGTTCTTTTTGCAGACGATGAACATGGGGATTTTAGTTCCATCTATACTGTGAACAAAAACCTGGCAATTGCACATATAATGAACAAGTAAGGATTTAGACATAGAATTTGCATTTTGATGGAAGATAAAGCTTTTCTTGACGAAAATAAGAAGAGTATAAAGATGAAGTATCTCTATCATTGTCATGATAAGCAGAAGGGTTAGCTGCAGATAGACCCCTGTACTGTTGCCCAATTGCATACAGACCCCCTTGTAGTTTTATTCTTGCAGATAGGCTCCCTGAGGGAAAAGTTTTGACTCTTTTGCCCTCAGAAAAAGAGATAATGTTTTTTGACAAATAGACCTCCTGAGGATAAAGTGTCAAAAATTTCACTCAGGGGTTATATTCGCAATTTTGTTGATAGTACAGGGGGTTTATTTGTAACAACAAAACTATTGAGGGTCTATCCACAATTGGGCGACAGTGAAAGGGATCTATCTGCAATTAAACCCTAACCAGAAACCATTTCTTATCAATAGGTTATGTAATAAAGCCTCAAACTTATGGTTGTAATTTGTACACCTAACTTTGAAAAATAACTCATAAATGATATTCAAAGCATTATACATATATAACTTGTACCTGTTTAACCTTGAAATCTCTTCGATCGAATCCAGGAACCGAAACTTCTCTAAATATCTTCATCTCAGGAACTTCAGCAGCCAAATTGCACTTGTAAATAATTCCAGGAGTAAGAAAGCTAGTAAACCCGATGAAAGCTTCACTATCTCCTCTTCTGCCAGCAATCACAGTAACAGTACCAATATCTATCGGTAAATTGTGCAAAAATTGTCCAGTTTGCAAATCTCTTATCTGCAAAGTATTCTTTACATCGTTTATGTAACATAATAAAACCTTGTTACCGTTAATAGCACGTGCTGATTCTAATACATCCTTCTCATTCTCTGGCACGATATCGGTCCAAACGTCTGGTTCATTGAGATTTACTCGAACTAGTTTATATTTTGGGGCATTTTTATTTGTTAAGAAAGTAAATTCGGCACCCTCATTTGATACATTTGTGTATCGTGCTTCAAAGTTATCGATGAATTTGATGAAGGGAAGTAATTGGTTGCTGTTCTTGAATCCTTGAAGTCCTTTGGGAAGTGAGGATAAGTTGCAAAGGTATACTTTGTTGAAGGATGCAGAACTTTCTTCAACTTCCAGAAGTAGATACTGCAAATGCAGAGGAAAATAATTAGCTGAGAAATATAGGCAATATGTGTTGATATAATTAGGATGGTTATCTTACTTCTCCATCCAAAGTGATTTCAGTTGAATAGATATACTTTGGATGGTCAAGATCTCTCCAGCAAAGTATATCCTCTGACTGATCAGTGCCCAGAAAATGATAGTAGAGTTCATGATTTTTGTAGGAATTTGTCTCTGTCCCAGCATCCAATTCACTCCCTTCCCTAGTGAACATATCATCAGTAGACACAAAAGATGTAAACAACACACGAACAAAACAAACGAGGAAAAAAAGAAAAAGAAAAAAGGCCTGCATTTGGGGGGTTTTGGAGAAAACACCCATGAACTTTATAAATTAGAGAATATTCTATGGACCTTTTCAGTTAAAACCCCCTGAAGCGCATGATATGTTTTGGACAATGTTTTCCCTATGCGCTTGATATATTTGTTATCTTAACCTTTTATTCATCATGTTAATACCATTTATGACAATTTCCAGTGTTCAGGGGTCTTGTATAAATTTGAAAGTTTAGAAGAGTTTTCTCTACTTTTTAAAATTTATGAAGTTTTCATGCAAAATCCCCCAAAGTTCATGTGGATTTATGAAATTTACCCTTATATTATATCCTTATTAGACGATAGATCGTTTTAATTTGGGAAATAATATTTCTGCACAAAGAATCCTAATCCTCACTAGAAACTTAAAAAAAGATGCATCATCGCCACTTACTTGGGCTTAGGAAACCTGCAATAGAAAAACCCCTTGCCATCATGAGTCCAAGTAATCTGAGAAAACTTGACCTGCGCTCCACCAAAATTTCAAACAAAACATCAATCAGTTTCAGAATCAAGCCCCAAATCACCACGAGCAACTTGATCATACTCTGCACTCACCCAAGAAATGCAATCATCTTCAACTCTCCTATCTTCAACCCTCATTACTCTAATAGTCGACCAATCGCTCCCACACGAGCTAATCCCATACGCTAAGTACTCTCCATCTTCGCTAATCGCGAACCTGTTGAGAGAGATACTACCATCTTCACTTAATCCATTCGGGTCCAATAAAACCTCGGGTTCTCCATCCAAACCTTTCTGTATATATTTTGAACATACAAATTGTTAAGGAGCTTATTTGGTTTGCTGGAAAGAAAAAAGTGCGGTAAATATTTCAGCAAAAACTTTTTTTGAAGTTAATGAAACATCCGAAGAAACAACTGAAGTATATTGAAACAAACAAAAAGAAGAAATACATGTATATAAGACTACCCTTACATAAATTCATCATCAGCAACAAATGTTACATTCAACATGTTCTGCAAAAAGCATACTGTGTACTACTTTTTTCCTACTACTTTGGCACTACAAGAAACAAAAGAGTAGGGCCATGATGACTCGTCATTTATTTTTTTGCAACTTTCAATGAAGGACGCCACTCTTTTATTTCTTGTAGAGCCAAAGTAGTAGAAACTTTGCTGTACGCTTATCTTTTTCCTTGTTCGGATATCCACAATTCTACTGTGAAAAATACATTTTCGTTGCAAATTCAGCGTTTGGTTAGAAACAATTGATACGGAAACTACGAGGTTTGCAATTGAAATGTCGTAACCGTCTGGCTGTAGCATTTGCTAGACCTTTCTAACGGCAATGTTGCTAACCAAACACTGAAAACTTAAATTTGACTGCGGTATTTGCTTTTGCTGTACGTATGTTACCTGAACGTGGAGCACGTTAAGGGCTTGGAGGCCGGTGTTCTGAAAGTAGAAGTATTTGCCGCCTCTTTTGAATGGGATGTAGAATCTTGGATGATTGAAGAGAACAGTGAGCTGATTCTTGAGTTTGTGTCTGTATTCGCATTGCGAGAGCACAGAGTCAGTGAGGGCCGCTTGCTCCTCAACAAATCGCTTGGTTTCCTCTGCTTCAGGGTCTTCTAGCCTGAAGATTACATAGTCAGCGATCAGAATGTTCTTTATGATTATTTCCATAAAAAGAGGAAGAAGACGACGGTGTCACACAAATTTCTAGTTTATTCTCGTTCATTTAATCCCTCGGCATTCTCATCTTTCGAAATCAATTTTCCTAGAAGCAGAAAACATCATGATAGGAAAAACTATCAAAGTTCAATATCTGAAAATAGAATAACTTATGTCCGATATAAGAAAATATTCAGCGATTCCACTCTGCTTCGAAATATTAATATCCATTTGATGTAATATTAATGCTATGAACCGGGACCACGAATACTTTCTCGTCCAATAAACATGTAGTCTTTTTGAATCCGGGTTATTCTCATCTTATGAAACACCACGTGTCTGAAAGCCATCTACCAGATAGTTTTTCAAATTGAAGAACGTAATATCACATACATTTAAACATATTATAGATATTATAAACTATTTACAAAAGTTCTAAAAAACGAGGTTCCAAAAAAACAATATATTTTGAGGGTGTTTGGGGAAGCTTATTTTTTTTTGTCAAACTAGCTTTTAAGCCAGCTTTTTCATTTCTATCTGTTTGATAAAATGTCTAATAAGTTAGCTTATAAGCCCATTCTAAAAAGCTAGCACACCCCAGCTTTTAAAAAACTAACTTATAAGCTCATTTAAAAAGCTAGGTTTGACCGAACAAATTATTATTCTACTAAAATAATTTTTATATTGTTTTTATCAAAACAGCCAAAAGCCACTAAAAACTGGCATAACTTAAAAGTTTTTAAAAATAAGCATTTCCAAACAGCCTCTTAATATTGTAATAAAATACTACACTTAACAATGGAAAAAAAAATATGTAACCCTCTTAATATTGTAATAAAATACTACATTTAACAATGGAAAAAAATGTACCATCGATATGGATCGGAGACGAGAACACCGTGATAATCGTCGACGACAGCCTCATCACGGCGAGCCGCAGGGTAAGGGAGGGGTGGAAGGGGAGACGTAAGGGAAGGGAGGGAGCCCATTGTGTTATCTTTTCTTCTCTTCTTCTATCTAATTTTTATTTTTCCTTATTTATATTGTAATAGAAAGATATTGATGGTGTAAGGACAAATTTGCATGCGCTTAAAGAGGAGGAAATGAGATTGAGAATGACGATAAATGAGGACATGGAATGAGAGAGAGTAGAGAGAATGAGATGCAATCAAGAGTTGATGGAGAGAGTTTGTTTGTTGGGTGAAGTAAAAGTGTCGCCATTTTGTTGTTAGCTATGTTGCCATCTTCTTGGTGCGAACAAGGTTTTTATTTATTTATTTATTTTTATTTTGGTTGGTTTTATATGTTTCATTGTGGTTGGGTGTTTGAATTTTGGGGGACCAATGCCCAATGAGTTAGGGTAGTGAAAATGATAGAGAGGATGGAGTCATCAAGAATGAATTTAATGAATTTGACCAAGTTTAGGTGGTGTCCATGTGATGTTCCAAGGACAAATCTATGCAAGTTTGTCACATTTTTGTTGTTAACTAAGCTATATACATGGTTGGTTGGCCAATAAAATAGATAGCGAAAAAGTGTTCTTTTTGTTTTGTTTAATCATTTATTTTATTGGTTGATGAACTAAAAAACTTCTCACTAAGCTATAAAATTTTTGCAAATTATGTTACTTATCATGAATTGTCTGAGTTTGAAAAGGTTTTCTATGGTGTCACATTAATGTCTTGAGCCCTTGTCTTAAATGCGATTTGAAAACAGACTGTCAGATTTGAAAACAATATGCAATGGTTTGTCATTTTCTTTGGTTCAAAGTTAAAACTGTCGTCTCTCAATGTAGGGAATGGAGTTATTATTTTTAGTACTTAGGTTTTGAATCATAGAAAATCTCTAATTGGAACTGACCAATTTACGCAATTACACATGTAATTTGAGATAACTAATTGTAATTATACGAGTTAACCTGGAATCTGACAGCAAACAAACTCCTTTTGTAGTGTTAATACCAAACTTCTTGTCCATACTTTTTTATTGATTTCTTAAGTAGTACACAAGCATGTACCCTTTTTTTGGATTATTTACATTCTAGTACCTAGGATATGATGTAATTACACAATTAATCCAGGGTTTATGTATCTACAACGATAGTTCTAAAATCACGACTGAGATTATATGAGTAACCTTATTGAAAGTAATTTCAAGGTTGCTTAGGATGACTAGTGTAATTTTAGTCACTAATCTCAGAGTTACTCGTGGAGATACAAAAACCCTAGAATCATCTGTGTAATTACACAATCTTTTACTAAGTTATACATCTTTAACTAAGTTATACATTAAAGCAAAACCAAAATTCATAAGAGCTTGCCACATTGGATTTCTCCTTCACAAATAATTTTGACACGTAGACGTTGATCTATGCCATCCATTTTTTTTAAAAAATTGAAATTACTTTTAGCCGTCCAAAAGAGAAAATCAAATCTTTTAAAAACCAAATCAAATCTTTTAAAAACCAAAACCGAATTAACTCTCCATCATATATTTCGCATATTTCGGATATTGATTGTGGACCAAATGAGAAAATCAAATCTTTTAAAATCTAAATATTTTCGTACCAAAACTGAATAGAAAATCAAATCTTTTAAAATATAAAAATTTTGGTGAAAATCAAATATTTTAAAATCTAAATATTTTTGTACCAAAACTGAATAGAAAATCAAATCTTTTAAAATCTAAAAATTTTCTATATATATCACAAATATTTATTTCGGCAAAAATCTTAATTTTTATAACCAAAACAAAAAAACTACCAAATATTAGAGAAAATCAAGTCTTTTAAAATTTAAATATTTTTGTACCAAAATTGAATAGAAAATCAAATCTTTTAAAATCTAAAAAATTTCGTGAAAATCAAATCTATGAAAATCTAAATATTTTCGTACCAAAACTGAATAGAAAATTAAATCTTTTAAAATCTAAAAATTTTCGTGAAAATCAAATCTATGAAATCTAAATATGTTCATACCAAAATTGAATAGAAAATCAAATCTTTTAAAATCTAAAAATTTTCTATATATATATCACAGATATTTATTTCAGGAAAAATCTTGATTTTTATAACTGAAACAAACAACCACCAAATAATAGAGAAAATCAAATCTTTTAAAATCTAAATATTTTCGTACCAAATATGAATAGAAAATCAAATCTTTTAAAATTTATATATTTTCGTGATATATTTCAAGTATTTTAGATATTTAAGAAATTTATAGTAATTGTGATCTTGATTTTAAAAACCGAAACAAAAATACTACCAAATATAAACAACGTGATTTTAAAAATTCCCATAATCTTGATAATCATATATTTTCTATCAAAAATAGCCATAAACTCTCCATCACCTCACAATTTGGGTTTTTGAACCAAAAATTTCAAAATTATATTAAATCACGAAATTCTAAAATTTAATTTTCTTTTGTAATAATTTATGATTTTGAAAAACTTTTTTTATATTAAGTGTTGTTATCTTTTTGAATTATGATTAATTTTTTAATGTTATGGGCATGCGGTCTTCGTCTTCGTAGAGAGAAAATCTACTGGAAAGATCAAACTGGGTAGTTAATTTATTTTTAAACTTTTTTTTTAGATTTTAAAAATATTAAAATTTAAATCATATATTTTAAAAATATCATATAGACATTTTATCATTGAGTGCTATGAACAACTCTAATCATGCTTATGCTTTTGCGGATCTGTAATCAAGAATTTGAACAAACTCTGAGAAATGCATCAGGTAAATTATTTTAGCTTGATGAAAATATTAGATTTAAATTAATTTCTGTAAAATACATTTATGCCAAATTTATTTAAAGTTGTGCAAATTTTAACTATGATGAGAAATTTTGATTTACTTTTCCAATCACTTTAATTCATTTAATTTACACTTTAGATTTCTTAAAATTATTTTTCAAAATAATTTGTTGTAATATTTTCTATCTTTTTAAAATTATTTTCAGCTTTTTTATAATTTCAGTTATTTTTCTATTTTTTAAAAATACATTTCTAAAAATATTTAGGTTTTTTTAGAAGTAAGTTTTTCAACTTAGACAAATATTATTTCTAAATATTTTTACAATAATTGCTTAAATTTTCGATTTAAAAAAAATATAATCAGTTTTGACAAAATAAAAATTTTCAAAAAACTTTTATAAGACTTTTTTAAAATTTCAAATTTGTTCTTAAATATTTCTAAACATTCTAATAATTTTGGATTTTAATAGCTATTTTCTAAAATTTCACTTTGATAAATATATTTGTAGTTATCTAATTTAGTTTATTTTTTAGATCAAATGTTATTTTATAATTTTCTAAAAATAAACTTCGAGAAATACATCAGGCAAATTATTTAAGCTTGCTGAAATATTTTTAGTTTATTTTAATTTTTGTAAAATATATTTATACCAAATTTTTTTAAAGTTATATAAAATTTAACTATGCAGAGAAATTCTAATTTACTTTTGAGTCAATTTTTCCCAATTTTAGATTTTTTAAAATTAATTATTGAAAAATAATTTGTTGTAATATTTTCTATCTTTTTATAATTAGTTTTGATGTTTTTATAATTTCAGTCAATTTTTTTTATTTTAAAAAAATCATTTCTGAAAGTACTTAGGTATTTGTTTAAAGAAAGATTTTTCAGTTTTGACAATAATATTTATTAAATATTTTCACAATAATTGCACTAAATTTCTATTTTTATAAAAAAATATAATCTGTTTTGACGAAACAGAAAATATTATAAGACATTTTAAAATTTAGAATTTGATCTTTTTATAATTATTTTTAATTTTTTATAATTTTAGTCAATTTTTTACATTTTTAAAAATACATTTCTGAAAATATTTAGGTTTTCATTTATAAATAGATTTTCTGTTTTGACGATAATATTTTCTAAATATTTTTACAATAACTGCAGTAAGTTATCTATTTTTAGAAAAACATAATCGGTTTTGACTAAATATAATTTTTTCAAAAAACTTTTATAACATTTTTAAATTTTCAAATTTGGTCTCAAATATTGATAAATATTCTAATAATTTTAGAATTTTATATTTATTTTTTGAAATTTTGGTTTGTTAAATATATTTGTAGTTTTCTAATTTAGTTC
>JBAKGM010000002.1:2927142-2940836 GCA_037177215.1 Asparagus racemosus
AATTCATGAAAATGATTAATTATAGCTTTATTTTTTTGGCTCATTAATATAACCCTTATTTGGTTAGACTATTTAAATATGGATCATTGATGTTGATAATTTTTTAATTTAAATGATCTGGTTAGCACAAAAATTCTGAGTCAATTTTGGGGGTTTGATCGTCAATTTTGGAGCAGGAATCAATGGCGAAGGCCAATGATGAGAAGAACGAGAACAAGTACAGCATCATAATCCCAACTTACAACGAGCGCCTCAACATCGCGCTCATCATCTACCTCGTCTTCAAGCATCTTCAGTATTTGCCCTCCCCCCTTTCTCTGATTTCAACTATAATTGCAATGGATGCTGTTGATATGATTCTGATTTCATTAAAAAAATATAATTTTTTGTCAATTTTCTCATCAATCAGCTAATATGAATGTAAACTCTAGATCATAATGAACGGATCTGTAAAGTTTTGGTCTTTATAAAGGCAAATAATTGTTTGTTGTCTAGAGTCAGAGTCTCAAGTTTAGATCTTGTTATAGTCTTTATCTTAAGATCTCTCAATATGTTGAACCCTTTGAATCTGTACAGTATTCATTTATGCAACATTCTTAAATTTGTTTCTTTACAACAAATATCATGCACTTTGTTTGCGCCCCTTTATGAAATTGAGTACATTCTTTAGAAAATTGGAAATGTTCATGTTGATAGCTAGTGAAAATTATGACGATTCACTTTTACGGGCACGCAGATGTTGTTTTGATAACTGCCTATAGAGTACGATTCGTGAAATCACAGTTGAAATTTGAGCTGTTAGAAATCTGCAAGGGTAACTTGCAGTTTGTCCTGTCACCAAATTTAACCTTAGTTATAATGGTAGTGAAATTCTCCATTTTGGTTCTCCTATGATTTTTCGGCATTTCTTAGCCTTGAGAGCTATACAATCCCCTCTGAATCAATAGACGTCATCACAACTGCTCACCTATTTAGTTTTCTTTTTTTTTTTTGGCTGGTTTTACCATTCATAGCGTCGTTCAAGATTATTGTTCTCCATATTGACTCTAACAAACTTGCCCCTAACGCGCCATACCTGACCCACCCGCCCACACACAAAAAAGAAAAAGAAAAATTAATCCCCTCATCCAATGCACCCATTGTTTCTTTAAAGAAAACCTGACACTCAACATTGCTACTATATCCTGTACTCGGTTTATAATCATTAGGCTTACTTCAACTTTCTCAACTGTTGCCTTCTTCATGCAGATAACCATCACTCAGCCTTTGTCTATGAACCCCAAATCAGTCTATATGTTGGTTTCACTCCGAGATAATGTGATTTCCCTAACCATTACCTGTTCCTCATAAAATAACAACTGGTTTTTGTTGATGAAATGAGTGCTAAACTGCTAATTATGTTGTAAAACTTGTACTTTTCATGAAACTGACTTATTTTAGCCGTAAGGGTCGATTTGATCAGTGGGGCTATAGAATCCATGGTTATCATGTGTAGCGGTGGCTTTTATAGTTGGCTCTTCCACTTGAGTATCATCAATGCAAGACTAAACTACCTTCGTCGTAATCGTTTTAAAGTTTGAATGGAACCTGTTTCCTACAGTCAAAAGTTTTTTCCCTGCATTTTCTACATTATTAACTCTTTAAAAATTATAAACTAAGAAAAATAATTGTCTGCAATTTTTTTAGGGATGTTGATTTTGAAGTCATCATTGTGGATGATGGAAGCCCTGATGGAACACAAGATGTTATAAAACAGTTGCAGCAAGTATATGGGGAAGATCGAATTGTATGAATCGTAATTCAGATAACTAGAAGATTTTATATGCTTGACCCTGTCTTTGTCATTTGGTTTTTGATACTTATTATTAATTTTCTTTGGTGAGGAAATAATTTCAGCTATTAAGAGCAAGGCCTAAGAAGCTTGGTTTGGGTACGTTTCTTTTGTTGTTTCCTCTACAAAAGATCATAAATTATTTCCTGACACATTACTATGCAGGAACTGCTTACTATCATGGGCTAAAGCATGCTTCTGGAAACTTTGTTGTTATCATGGATGCTGATCTATCACACCATGTAATGCTTTCTGTTTTAGTTATTTCAAGGGAAGATATGATTCTAAGGAGCCCCCTTAGATTCATTGTAAGGATGCGTCTTTAAAACTACGTTGTATGCAATCAATTTATTTGATCCACTCCATTCATCTCGATCTATATGTTCTAGCTGGTGTATAAAAAAAACTAGGCATACTAGGCATTGGGTTGTAGTTATCTATGCATCAAGTGATTGTAAAATTAATGGTTTAACGACCATACAACTAAAGAGACAATGAAAAATATGTGTTAGAAGTATTGAAACATCATGATTTTTGTTTTATAGATGTTTTGAGATATTTAGATGACAATGAAGGGAGTGAAACATCTATTGGAATAGCTCAACCCATGCATCAAGAGGTGCATCCTTAGATTCAACCTAAGGTGGCTCCTTAGAATCATATTTCCCTCAACTATTTCAAGACTATTTTGTTAGTTTCTGTTTTAGTTATTTCATCACCCTACTTACGCTCAACTCTTTTTCTGCAGCCAAAGTACTTACCAAGCTTCATCAGGTAAAATTCTGAACATTTTTTTTGGCAATGTTTTGACTAGGGATTATATAAGAATAAGTGACATTAAACAAAAGAATCTATTATGTCTCGTGCTTTTAGGAAGCAGAAGGAAACTGGTGCAAATATAGTTACTGGAACGCGGTATGTTAGAAATGGAGGTGTACATGGATGGAATCTCATGAGGAAATTGACAAGTAGGGGAGCAAATGTACTTGCACAAACTCTTTTATGGCCTGGGGTATCAGATCTCACTGGATCATTTCGGTATGTTTTTCAAGGTTAAGTTCATCTTTCGAGGCTCCTTTGACCTTTTATAGTTAGCTTGCATTTTTCCTTTCTATACAGGCTTTATCAGCGATCGGTTCTTGAGGATGTCATGAACTCATGTGTCAGTAAGGGATATGTATTTCAAATGGAGATGATTGTTAGGGCCACCAGGAAAGGATATCACATTGAGGAGGTAGGGACTTTTAGTTTGATGATCTTATTGGAATCTAATTTATTGCTTAAGTACATTAGAGTTTGGAAGTTAACATGCATCTTGTTTGCTGAAAGTGGCTCTTAACCATCATCTGCAGAGCGTTTGAGACTCTGATCTCGCTGAGTGTGGCATCAGCTAGTTAATTTGTTTCCTTTTTTTTCTTGGGCATATTTACCATTCCAAAATTTTGTCTTCCAAAGATTAAAATTTTTGACTGTCAGGATTAGTCAAAACCGTTACTTCCTAGAATTACATCGAGCAAACAGGGGTATCGTTCTTCGGTTATTGACGTCTTTATTAATCTTCAATTTTATGTGTTATGTGTATGTTGCACTACTTGCAAACTTGTAATCTCTTTCTATTAGAAATGGCATCTTCTGTAAGCTGAGGTTGATTATCTTGCTGTAGGTTCCAATTACCTTTGTGGACAGAGTCTATGGGAGTTCAAAACTCGGAGGATCTGAGATAGTTGAATACCTGAAAGGCCTTGTATACTTATTGTTGACAACATAGAAAAGTTTACTTTTGAGGTACTGTTTTCTGAGTTTGTTTTCATATGACATTAACTTGGGTAACGAAACAATGGACGTTGTAACCATTTCATAGTTTATGATTGGTTTCACATAGCAAGATTTTTTTTTTTCTCTTATATTTCTAAACTATCTGTGTCATCTGATATTTTAATGTTTTAGAGTGATATTCATAGAAATGATGGAAGGTAATTTCGCTATTGTTCATGTTTATAGGCGTAGCGTTTGCACTGTGTTTTCCTACCTTCCCCTTATTTCACCCTCATTTACTTTATTAATTATAGAATTAGAATTTTCGACACCCTAAATATTTGGAACCTTTAAGAAAGTGATTATTTGATTAATATTTTTTGATTATTTTCATGTCATTGGTGATGCTTGTGGACATGTAGATGTAGGTGAGAGTGACCCTCACGATTGAATCATTTGAGTATTGATCAGGATTTGGGTAAAGTATGTTGAACCCTTCTCAAGTTTGTCTTGAAATTTAAATAAACTACTAATATGTTCAATCACTTTCTTATCTTAATTGTTTGGTTGAATCTGTCAACACCTTTGACATTAGACTGCAATCAATTTTCCTAATTAATCCTAGAAAATTATATTATCAATGCCGTCTATATGAGATCAGGTTGGTTACTTTAATTAATTCTAATTAGAGCTTAATACTATCTTGAGTTAATGGTGAAACAGGGTCTGATTTTGTAGAGTAGGGTTAAGTAATTGAATTTTGGGGCTTAATTGATTTACTAGCAACAGAAAGGATTAAAAAAAAGGACAAAATGACTAACTACTCCTAAAGTATTATTCAAGTGTCAACTTGCTCCCTGGAGTATTAATTTGCCTATTTTCTTCCATATACTATGTTTCTTTATCCAATGTGGTCCTTGAGCAAAAACGGTTAAATACTTAAAAGAAATTTTGAAAAATTTAAACAACCTCCTAAAAAGTTTGAAATTACAAAAAAAAAAAAACTCCCTAAAAATTAAGAAAGTTATAAATAGGCCCATGGAAATATGAAAATTACAAATGACCACAGAAACTTTAAAATTTATTAAAAAAACACCTAAATTTTGAAATTATAAAAAAACACATTAAAATCCAAAATTTACAAACATTTCTCTGAATATATGTAAATTAAAAAAAGAGCCCTGAAAAATTCGAAATTTATAAAATCACCCTAAAATGAAAATATTACCAACATCCTCGTAAATATTATTCGGGCAGCTGTCAGAAAATTTTGGATTTTTATGGGTTTTAAATTTTCATGGTGTTTTTTGTAATTTTTGAATTTTTTACGGTGTTTTTTGTAAATTTTAATCTCTAGGGAATTTTGCAGTTTTCAGATTCCTAGGGCCTATTAGTAATTTTTGAAAATTTTAGGCTAGCTTCTGTGATTTCAAAATTTCAAGGTGTTTTGTGTAAATTTTGGATTTTTAAGTTTTTGTAAATTTTAGATTTTCAAGGGAATATTTATAATTTTTGGAGTGTTTTTTCTAATTTCTGATTTTTCTTGATGATGTTTATAATTTTGAAATTTTTTGGTAAATTTCGCTAAAAAATCCTTTAAAAAAATATGCTACGTCATCCTTAAAAAAAATTTTGTTAAGAGTTTGTTGAAACTTTAATAATATTTTAAAAGGGAGTTGGTTATTTTGTCCTAAAGATCAAATAATTCACAATTTTCAAAGGATACACCAATAGTAAGAAGCTTTCATGGGTAGTTATTGAGGGCATGGTGGCCATATCGGATACTGGGACCCACTTTTTGATGACTCATAGAAGTAGCAAATGGACTACCTTGTCTCTGCCCAAAGAGCAATTCTGGATTAAACCAGAAACAATATCTTATGCACATAATTGAATAGTGAATATAATAATGTTGTAGTGGCAATTTCTTAATTAACATCATTAGAAGAGTATTTAAGGGACTACCTACCACAATTGGGAGGGGGGTGCTGAGTGCCCTGATAAATATCTATGCACAAAGTGATTGTGTATTCTTTTTTCCTTTTTTTGAAAAAAGTGATTGCAGGGCCCACAAATATAAACCAGTCTAAAATTTAACGTTTACGGTTTATTCGTGTCCATAATAATCAAAATTCTTGATGATTTACATAATGTAGACGTTTTTATTTCGAACTCGATATTGTTTTGGCCAGTTCTTTTTTACTTCGTAAATTTGTGTTAGCATGTAATCTTTCATCTCTTCTCAGAAACAATTCTACAGTTAATTTATCATTTTCTCAATCTATAAGATATCTGAGACTAAGACTAGTGATTTCTGTATGCTGAAAGGTTTACGTGTCTCAATGCATGAGGATTTTATAGTGAATTTACATAATAAAGTAAACAAGGGATAATGATTTGGGAAAGATATATAAAAAATAAAAATAAAAGAGTGAAGCTGTATCCGTCAGCAATAGCTTTTGCTAACGACTCGCCCCTATATTATTGAGATGTCGCTCTCTTGCCCACCCCTTGCCCCCTCTTTATTTGTTTCTTTGGGCAAATAGGATAAAGTCCAATAATTTAGTCTCCACTTTGTATGCACACTCTTATGCATACCCTATAGTTTTCCTACTTTGCACTTATATACCCTCAATCGTCTCCGGCGGCACTTAGATACCATGAAGTTTTTAAAACGTGCAGTTCAGCGCCCTAAGTTATGCAAAATATGAGAATCTTCACGTGCTAATTTAAGAACATTTTAACTCTTAATATTTGATAATATATTGTTGAAACTATCAATATTAAATAGAAGTAGGGTTGATTTGAAGTAGAAGTGTAGTATTTTTGAACTATTGCAATGTTGTTGTACTCATAAAGATATTGTGAATGGATAATTAGTGTGAGGTTTTATGTTAATTTTAGTTGAGGAAATGATAGAGAAGAAGAAAAATGTGTAGGGAGGAGGAAATAATCAATAATAGTAGATAAAATGAACGGTCATATAGGTGATTAAGTGTTGTAATTTTGCAACTAATGATTGTAAGAATAAATAGGGTGATGTGTCCTTTTGTATTTTCGATTGGTGCGTTGTTGACTGGCACACATCTGCATATTCAGATCATCACCGTATCTAGACCACGATGAAAGTTTAGATGTGTATCGCATGCGATGCCATGTTAGCAACAAGGTGACTCGTGAGTGACGCAATGGTTGATGCTTATTCTAATTGATATGTATCTTAGTCTCTATGTTCATTAAGTATTATGATTTTATATTTATTTCCAAGGAGATATCTTGGGCTACTTTGTACGATTGGTTGCTCTAAGATGGAGTATAGGACAAATGGATCAGATCCTCTGATGCCTCAGATCGAGAATCATTTCAATAATTATAACATTTTATATATTTTTTTAATCAGAATACTACCATGCCCGCTAGGTTTGTTGAAAAAAATTTCCATTTGAAGATATTATAATAGAAATTGTTGAGGATGTGTGCATTTTATTTTTTTTTTAAATGAGCACAAAAAAATAAATTAGAAACTGCAATATACAATCAAAGCATATAATATTTATCAATCAGATAATACATGGACTACTAATTCATTTCCTGAGATATTCATGAACATTTCACAAATTTTCCTATAATTTTTTTGAAGATTCAAATGTCAAATTCTGCATCGTTTAAAAGAGCAGGAAGCCCCTGAGTATGCATTTCTTATTTATTAAAAATGCCATCTTCAGTTTCCTGTAAAAAAAGGTACTTATTATTGTTAAGTCTCCATCTTTAAGATCATTTTGAAAAAATTAGCTCCCCCAAAAAGGAAAAAGAAAAAAAAAAGTGCCCACCTGAATATTAGCACAAGTTCGGACTATTCAATATATTTTCATTCCCGTTGAGAAAATAACTTTTCCACATATATTGATCATTGACCCTGTTTGGCAAAAAGTTAAGAAGGAAAAATTAAAGAGAAATGGGTTAACACGGTTAGTCTATTTGTTAATCTAAAATGGTTAAAATTTTTAATCCGTTAAAGTTAGTTTATTTTAATCATTTTGGTTATTTTTGGGAATAAAAAGGATTATGGTCACTTTCTTTATAAACAGAGGGGCTCTCTCTTAATCTGTTCAAATTGATGGATTTATACACCCCTTATTTTGAAGGGTTAACTCATTTTAACCCCTCTACAGGAGTTTTTTAAAAAATTTATTATTTTTTTATTTGGCAAATTATAAAGGGTTAATTCAGTTATTCGTGCAAATTTTTTGTGTTTGGTAGACTAAGAAAGGATTAACTCTTCTTTTTGTCAAACATGGCCTAAAGAATAGCACTCTTTCATACATCCAGATATTTATACAATATCTTGTGAAATAGAAAACCTCTAATGAAAAAAACAGAAAACAATGATAGGATAAAAAGTAACTAACCGAGAGTTCGTTACTAAAAGATCTAATAGTTACTCCTAGAAAATTTGAATCTCGTTCCCTCAATCAGAATCATTTAATGATTACTGGAAAAAAAAAAATTCAAAACCACGTAACAATACTTAACAATATTTAAAGGATAAATTTACGCTAAACTCCCAAACCTTTCAACATTTTGTATGTAACCCTCTATAACTTTCATAATCTAACTAAATCCTAATAACATTTGCAAAAAAACCCAAATATCTTTTGGGTAACCTTCAGCAACTTTCAAGGTGCTTTCTTACGCTGCACTTAAGTTCTAATTTATGGGGGTCATCTGCAAAATATAAAACGTTATTGGCGTTATCCAAAGAACACAAAAGGTGTTGGGGGTTTATTGCAGTGTAGTTTACCCATATGTAATGTTTGCAGGATTACGTTAAATCTGAGGTTCTTTTAGAAGAAGGGTTTATGGCAAGTTACCATCCAATCTAATTTTATCCGGACCAAAATCCAAAGTAAGAAAAGGCCAAAATCGCCAAATTAAGAAAACCATCATATCCATTAATCCCATCGCAAACGCCTTCTTCTTCCTATACTTTTGACATATACACCCCTAATTATCCACAACTATACCAAAAAAAACCAAAAGCAGCAGCACCCCGACAAAACTACCAAACGAAGAAAAGGGAAAACTTCATAAAAACCCCCCGGGAACAAATCCCCAGCTACGAGATGCACCGCAGCGAGTACATGGAGGAGGCGGTGTCCATCGCCGGCGCCTCGTACGTGCGGTGGTGATCGCTCTCGAGCCCGTAGTCCATCAGCGGGCGGTGCTCGAGCTCGTCGTCGTGGTCGTGAACGAACTCCGGGACCTCGATCTCCCGCCTCCGCACGTGCTCCCACAGGAACTCGAGCCTGTTCACGTACCTCATCTTTCCGTACAGCCTGCAAAATTACAACGGGGGGAAAAATTATTAGGATTTGTAATTAGGGATTAGTACTCGCGTGGCTGCGTTAATCAAGGGGGAGGGGATTGCTATTGCGCGCTTCGCGCGTGCTAACGTGCGCCAGAGAATTAGGGAATATTCCTCCTCGATTCTAGGCGACAAACTGCGTGCTCAGGCCCAGCCAACGCGCGTATTCGGGGGGATGAGGTCAGGCGCACGGTTCGCTAAAGTGCGCCGGGACGGGACTCAACCGATCACATGAAATTTCCAAGAACCTAACATGCGCCGACACGCTAGCTTGCGCCGGAGCAGAACGCCGTCGATTCAGCGAAATTATATATATTTAAAAAAAAGGCTAACATGCGCCGTCACCTAAAAGCGTAAAAATGACAAATTTGAAGTTCGCCGGCGGCGAGTCACTTACCCTGCGCTGAAGAGGAACCTTCCAAAAGTGGCAAAAAAGAGGCGAGCCTGGAGCCCAGGATGAACGAAGTAGACAGCCTGGATCCCATCGCGGACCGCCGCCGGCAGCGCCTCGTAGATCGATCGTAGCGCCGAAACCCCGGGAAAGTTATCGGACCGATTCACGTACGTGTGAACGTAAACCACCGTGAACGGCCGCCCGTCGATCACCGGAAAAATCCTCTTCTCTAAGTACCCCTTCAGCGCCTGCTCCCCTCCGGCGGCGCTCAAAACCCTAGCTGTTGCAAAGAATAGCAAAACATTCAACAAACCGACGACAAAAAATGCTTTCTTTTCGTAGAATTCGACGAATAATTCGAACCTGGAAAGAATTTCCCGATGATCCTCACGATCCTGCGCCCGCGCTTGTCCGATCCTTGGATCGTGATCGCCTCGAGTTTTTCGAGGAGGAGTTCTTGATCCGTCAATGGCAAACTCGTAATTTTATCGCCGCTCATCCCTTGAATTTCTAAAAGGAAATATTTCTTTTTATTATTTTTGTTGTGATGAGAATGGAGAAGAGGATGGGGGTCTATATAGGGGGGATTGGACTTATCCTAGGGTTCAATTTAAAATTAGTTTTTTGCTTTTGGGCTTTTTAGTAATTGGGAGAATTGATGGGCAACGGGCCAGAGAACGAGGGGAATATTCTAAAGCATCTTCCCTTATGGACCGGAGCGAGGGCTGGCAGTTCACCGCTCCGCAATTGATCTGCCACGTCAGCGGGATTGGGACGATGGTCACAGATATTGTGCAAGCCATCTCAATATTGCACACGTGTCCTCCCTTTTGGTATTTGCGAAAATTTGGGAAAACAATTATTTAATAAATGATCGTGATTGTAATAGTGAACTCTCCGCCCGCTTCCCATCACTCAAAAGATAAAATCCTTTTTGGCTTGTTTCATGCTTAGATATGTGAACTCTATATATGAGAAGGTTTTCAATAATTCTCAATCAAATAACTCCCCCTTTTTTTCTTTTCTTTTCTTTTTTTTGCAAACAAGTGCTCTGCCTGTGCTTGCTGGGGTGTGTCTTGCATGTCGAATAATGAATATGAAACATGTAGGAAAAACTGAACCTCCATTGTTAGTTTGGAAGGCTATGAGTTTGGTTCTTTGTTTATATATCAGATTTGTTTGGTCTCTCCGCGTTACTTCTTTGATCATATGCACATGCTTCTAAATTGAATTGCATAGAAATTTTTTTCTTGGGATGCTTCTTCTTCTTCTTATCTTTTATATATATTCTATTTTTTAATAAATATGAGCATACAAATGGCTTATACTAATAACTGAACATGAAATTACCTTTATATTTTTTTAATAATATTCTGAACATAATACGTGAAATGAAAAGTAGATTGCTTAAATTCACAAAAAAGACATGTTCCATCTAGGTTTAGATAGATAAACCTTATGTAGGAAAGTTCAATATTCCTTAACCTAACTTCTTTTATGTAAATAACTAGTATTGTGGACGTGCGTTGCACATAGACACACTTATTGACCATTTCATTGGGATTTTATAGCTATTAACATGTTATAAGTAATTAGTGAAGAATTACTGTTATTGAATGAGTTTATGGCAATGTCATAATGAGGCTTAATGTATAAAGATTAAATGGGTAAATCGATGGAACATGGTGACTTTTCTGGTGGAATTTTATAGTCTTGTTGTTTCATTTGATGGGAATTTATAAATGTTCTCTTATACATAGAGAACGGAAAGTACATAGGAAAGTGTGGAGTTTTTTTAATAACCTAGTCCGGAATCGAATCCAAAACTGTGGGAGCCATATTGGAACTATCCTGATCATCCACGGTGGGCAAGTGTGGAGTTAAAATAGTTGAATATCATGCATAATTAGTGGATGATTAATGGTTATTTGTTAGGGTAAATTGCACCAAATGCACACACGGGCAAGGACTCTTTACATCCCTAATTGTAGAGAACTTCTACAATTAGTTATGTGTTTTAAGGACATTGGATCACTCAATGGACCTCATAATTATAAAAGAGTTTTTAATATAATTTATATAGCGAATATCATTTATGGGGACCATTGCACGATGAGAAAATGTGAATGGTGAGTTGTAGAGATTCTCTACAGCCAAGGATATAGAGGATTTGATTCTCTACCCTGCACACACCTGCGCACGATATCCCGCGCAAATAACTCATCTCAATAAATAAACAAGCACAATATATTGCATGGATAAGTGTCTGATTACTTCAATTTCCAAGGGCTGCCCAAAAAGCCTGCAGCCCTGGTTCGGCCTGGTTTTAGCTAGGCCCAAAATATAGAGGGCTGATACTTACAGTTTATAATTCTATAAAAATTGCATTCCAATGATGTTAAGTGCTAGCAAATGGGTTGAGCGTGTTTTTTATTACTATTATTTCTTTCTTTTTTGGGCGGGGTGTGGTTGGGGGGGGGGGGGGTTGGCTGTTGGGGATGTGCAATAACAAAAAAAAAAGTTTTTATTATCATTAGACAGGAAAATAACAGTAAATTGAAGCATCACCAAAAAAATTATTTTCCATTATTCTTATTCTTATACACAAAAGACATATATGACATTTTTTATAAGAGAAAGTTGAGAAAGGTGATGATGAAAGTTAAAGAGATGGAGCAATGAGTAGATAAGTAATTATGCTATTAGTAACAGTTAGTGGAGGAAGGTTATGAGTGAATGGTTAAATGAAAAATTAATGGTAATTATTAGAGAGGTTATGAAAATTGAGTATGTATGTGTATTCATTCATGCATAAATGTTTTAACATCCCAATCCTTTTTATAATAGTATTAGATTGTAAGATTAGATAGATATTAGATATATTTTCATCCATGTATGTGTGTGATTTATGCATACGTGCATGTGTTTTAACATAAAGTAAGGGCATTTTGGGAAGAAAATGTTCTAACATCCCAATCCATTTTTATAATATTACTAGTATAATGCACGTGCTTTGCACGTAAACATAAATGTTTTAAGTTTTAAAATTTTTACTGAATAGTAAAACTATGTGTTAATAAATAAAATTGTATAATAAGATTGCTTAAAATGAAATGTATGAAGTAATTATTATTGTGTAGTTATTATAATTGAACGCCCTATCAACCTTTTTTTAAATAAATCCCCAAATCTAAAATTGTTCTTAAATAAAACTGACAATTCTATAAGTTCTCTTAAGTATGTCCGTCCAACTCGAATGTTATTAACTTAACTCTAAATTAACTTAGTTGTATTAATCTTGTTAGCTTTTTTTCGGTGTTCCCTAGATAGTTGCACTTTATACCTGTAATATATTGTAATAGTTACTTCTCATTATAATTATTTAATATGGTAAATTACACTAAACCCTCATGAACTTTTAGTCCATATAAACTTTCAAAATTACACAAAGTCCCAAATGGCTTTTCTGTTACAAAGAAGACCCCTAATAACTTTATGTAGATAACCCCTATAAAATGGAACCAGAAATGGCATAAAATGGCATTTTGAAAGGTTTTTTAGGATTTTTTTTGGGGGGGGGGGTGGTTGGTGTAATTTATCTAAAAGATATTGGGAACTTTTTACAAAAGTTATGAGGGGTTTAATATGATTTCAAAAGTTCATAGGGTCTATTTGCTACAAAATGCTGAAAGTTCATGGGGTTTATTGCAATTTATCTTATTTAATATTATAATTCTCAGTTTAAGTAATGCTATTAAAATAATTATACTGTCTATAAACTATAAAATATTTATCTAATTTAATTTTTTTATTATGCTCTTAAATAAGTTAGTACTATAAATATTTTATATATTTTTATTTTTTACTTTGTAAAAAGGTTAGTTTTCAATCATTACCAATTATAGATTATTCAGTATCATATAATAATCTTTGAGAAAATTCTAAAAATAAATTTAAATTATTTAATAATATAATATTAAGTAAATAGTATAATTTATAATTTATGTGCTATTATTAAAATAATTACACTATTTATGTCTTCAAAATTTATTCTATTTATATTATTATTCATTGAATTACAGTAGAATTTTAATAGTATTTAGTAATATATTATTCTATTTATATTATTATTTTATTATTGTTGGTACCCTAAAAAGATCTTTTGTTTAATCTCTATATGAAAATCAATGGGTGCCACCTCACATGCGAATTTAAGACTGGAAGATGATCTCAACCGAACTTCTCTAAGTATTTTTTACCCGGCGCTACAATACCGACAGACGCGAAAGGCGTCGTTGGTCGTACTGCTACATTATCTCGGCCGTCTGGTGAAGTGGGGGGGGGGGGGG
>JBAKGM010000002.1:2955077-2973415 GCA_037177215.1 Asparagus racemosus
TAGCACAAAAGTCCATTACATCAAATTTTTTATAATGTTTAAATAAAAATTATAGCAAATCTAATAATCTAATTTTTTCATATTTGAACTCAAAATAAATTTGACTTTTTTTATAGTACAGAAATAAATAAAAAATTAAATTATTTTGATATTTAACCACGTGCATTGCACGTGCATAAAAACTAGTAATAATTAAATACACGTAATGGTATGTAATTCAAAATTAAATACACGTAATGGTATGTAATTCAAGATATTTAACCACATTATTTGTGTATTTCCATTAGTTTCGACCTAATGGTATGTAATTCAAAATTTGCAAATTTCATAAACTATAATCCACAATTTTTATCCCTCCGTTGTATATTTTTAAGTACATGTACGTCAAAATTCGCAATTTCATAGGCTATAAGCCACGTTTTTGTTTATTTTTTTCCATTTTGACCCAAGGGAAATTAAGTATGCGTAGTTCAAATGACCGATTTTCATGTTTATAACACACGATTTTTGTTCATTTTCATTCATTTCGATCTAATGACACGTATTTAAAATTTTACAATTTTCATGGGCTATAATCCCCGATTTTGGTCACATTTTGCCCTCTTTGACCAAATGACAGTGAAGTACACTTCAAAATTTGCAACTTTCGTAGGCTATAACCAAAAATTTTTGTTACTTTTTGCCTATTTAAATCAAAACACAAGTAAATGCATACACTTTAAAATTTACGATTTTCATGAGCTAACCTGCAATTTTTTAATCAATTTTCGACAATTTTCCAACCCAAAGACAATTAAGTACGTGCTTCAAAAATTCGTGATTTCATATGCTATAATCCACGATTGTTGTTCATATTTGTCCAATTCAACCAAATAGCAATTAAGTACACGTAGTTCTAAATTCCCAATTTCATGAGTTTTAACCAATGATTTTAGTCCAATTTCATCTATTTCGTTTTAATGACACATAGTTCAAAATTTATAATTTTTATGCGTAATAACACACGATTTTTATCCAAATTTGTCCTTTTTGACCCAATGACAATAAGTACGCTTTCTTCAAAATTCTAAATTTTCATAAGCTATAACCCACAATTTTTTATCAATTTTTGTCTATTTCAACCTAAGAAAATTAAGTATGTTTACTCCAAAATTTACAATTTCGTAGGCTATAACCTACGATTTTTGTTTATTTTTTGATCCATTTCGACCCAATAAGAACTTAATACGCGTAGTTCAAAATTTCAGATTTTCACGAGCTATGACTTACGATCTTTGTTTATTTTTATTCGTTTCGATCTAGTATGTAATTCAAAATTCTCCATTTCCATAGGTTATAACCTACGC
Source organism: Asparagus racemosus (assembly GCA_037177215.1). Lineage (NCBI taxonomy): Eukaryota > Viridiplantae > Streptophyta > Magnoliopsida > Asparagales > Asparagaceae > Asparagus > Asparagus racemosus. The sequence goes on from JBAKGM010000002.1 coordinate 2,956,424, forward strand.
TTTTTATTTATTTTTATTTGCTTCGAACTAACAAAACATAGTTCAAATTTTGCAATTTCCATGGGCTATAGTCCATGATTTTTGTCCCAATTCGACCGACTGACAATTAAGTATGCTTAGTTCAAAATTCGCGGTTTTCATACAATCCACAATTTTTGACGGTTTTTGCTTGCTTCAAAATTAAGTACATGTACTTTAAAATTCGCGATTTTATAAGCTATAACTCACGATTTTTATTTATGTTTGTCTATTTTGACCCAATAGCAATTAAGCATGCATAATTCAAATTATGATTTTCAAGGACTATGACCCACGATTTTGGTTCATTTTCATAAGTTTTAACCCAATGACATATAGTTCAAAATTTGCTGTTTCATAGGCTATAAACTCACGATTTTATTTCATTTTAATAAGTACATGTGTTCAAAATTCCTAATGACGCGTAGTTTAAAATTTGCTATTTCATAGGCTATAAACTCACGATTTTATTTCGTATTTTCCATTTCGACCCAATAGTTATTAAGTACGTGTGTTCAAAATTCCTAAGTTACATGTGCGCCCACGATCTTTGCTCATTTTCATCCGTTTTGTCATGTGTAGTTCAAATTTTAAAATTTTCATGGGCTAACACATGATTTTTGTCCCATTTTGTCTTTCTCAACCCAATAGCAATCAAGTATGCTTACTTAAAAAATTCACAATTTTCATGGGTTATAAACCAAGTTTTTTTGTTCATTTTTATCCATTTCGACCCAATAACAATTAATTATGTGCAGTTTAAATTCTCAATTTTCATGGGTTATGACCCACAATTTTTGTTCATTTTCATATGTTTCAACCTAAAGGCATGTAGTTCAAAATTTATAATTGTCATAGGCTATAATCCATAATTTTTGACGGATTTTGTCATTTTCGACCCAATAACAATTTAGTATGCGTACTTCAAAATTCGCGATTTTCATTGCTTATAACTCACGATTTTTATCAAATTGTGTCTATTTCAAGGCAAAAACAATTAAGTATGTGTACTTCGAAATTCGCTATTTCATAGGTTACAACTGATAATTATTGTTCATTTTTCTCGTTTCGCCCCAATAGAAATTTAGTACATATAGTTTAAAATTCTCGATTTTCATGGGCTATAACCCATGATTTTGGTTCATATTCATTTGATTCGACATAATGACACGTATTTTAAAATTCGCAATTTTCAAGGGATATGACCCATGAATTTTTTTTCCATTTTTGTTTGTTTTAGCCTAACAATAATTAACTATGCTTACTTAAAAAATTGTGATTATCATGAACTATAACTATGATTTTTATCAAATTTTGTCTATTTCGACACAAAGACCATAAAGTACATATACTTCAAAATTTATGATTTCATAGGTTACAATTTATGATTTTTGTTCATTTTGTCCATTTCGTCCCAACAACAATTAAGTACGCATATTCTAAGTTTTCGATTTTGATGAGCTATAACCCATATTTTGTTCATTTTTATATGTTCTGACCAAATGGCACATTACTTGAAATTCACAATTAACTCGTGATTTTGTTTTTTTTGTTTCAACCAAGAGTAATTAAATACACAAAGTTCAAATTTCTCAATTTCCATGGGGTAACCCATGATTTTTGTACATTTTCATTCGTTTCGACCTGATAGTACTATTAGTACATAGTTCAAAATTTGCAATTTTCACGGTCAATAACCCACGATTTCTGTCTGTTTTCAACCCAATGACAATTAAGTAGCTTATTTCAAAATTCACTATTTTCATGGATTATAACTCACATTTTCTATCATTTTTTATCCATTTCAACCCAAAACAAGTACATATTCTTCAAAATTCGCAATTTGGCTACAACTCAGGATTTTTATTCATTTTTGTACGTTTTGTCCTAATAGCAATTAATTAGGCATATTTCAAAATTTTGGTGTCCATCGACTATAACATATGATTTTTGTTTATTTTTAATTGTTTCCGACTAATGACACATAGTTAAAATTTTGAAATTATCATGGACAATTATTCATGATTTTTGTCCATTTAAAAAAAATGACAAGTAGTTTTACTTAAAATTTACGATTTTCATGGGCTATAACCCACGATTTTTGCCTATTTTTTCTGCTTAAGCCAAAAGACAATTACACATACGTAAAACTCGCAATTTCAGGATTTCACAGGTTATGACTCAAGATTTTTGTTTATTTTTATCCATTTACGTCCAATACCAGTTAAATACGCATAGTTTAAAATTCCTGATTTTCATTAGTTATAACCTTCGATTTTTGTTCCTTTTCATCCACTTTGACCTAGTGGCGCGTAGTTAAACATTTGCACCTTTCATGGGAATCCACGATTTTTATTCAATTTTGTCATTTTCAACCAATGACAATTATGACAGCATATTTGAAAATTCACGATTTTTCTGGGTTATAACCCACGATTTTGTCAAATTTTGTCTATTTCAAGCCAAAGACAAAAGAGTATGTGGGCTTCAAAAATCGAGATTTCAAAGGTAACTCACGATTTTTGTTCATTTACCCAAGAGCAATTAAGTACGGTATTTATAAATTCTCGATTCTCATGGGCTATTACTCACAATTTTTGTTTATCTTCATCTATTTCGCTCTAATGGCACGTAGTTCAAAATTTATAGTTTTTATTGGTTATAATCCACGATTTTTATCCATTTGTTGAAAGTTTTTACCTTATGACAATGAAGTACATTTACTTCAAAATTCGCAATTCTCATGGGATATAACCTAGGTAGCACAGATACGAGGGTGGACACGGACACGGTTATGGACACAAGACATGACAAATTTGTAAAATGTCGGATACAGTGACACAGCTATATATATATACACACACACACATACACACTATGTAAAAAAGCAAGTATGGGTAGTCAAAAATTTGGATGAGGGGTGGATATGTCCTCATTTCCATTGTCAATCAAAGGGTAAAATGTAATTTTATAAAGAAGATTTTTCTCTTTCTTTTTTCTTACCTTAATTTTCTTTCTTTAAGAACATTCTAGATTGGAGCCCACATATCTATTGTACTATATTTTATAAATGATACAAAGAAAAACTGATGATTTTTTTGAAAAGGTACATACACCTAAAATAAAAGTGTGAAGTTTCTTTGATATATTTATACTATTATTTTTATATATAACAAAACTTAGTAAAAAAATACCATGGTCAAATAATAATGATAAAAAGTCAATTTTCTCATTGAAAGTCATCTAATCCTCACCCTTTCTACATCCACTGTAACTTCACACATTCAATATAAATAGGATAAAGTTATTTTTTAGATTAAAAAATGTAAAATATTTTTTTACTATCACGTGCACTTGCACGTGTCAAATTTCTAGTGTGTGTGTGTATGATCAAATATTGAATTAAAATACATATAACATTTGTATGTTTCTTTCTATTATCAATAACAATTAAGAATCAAGTTAAATCAAACTGAGAATAAGGTTTAACAACAAAAGTTTAGTTTTGATCGCATGGGATAATACGATGGGTATTTTCAAATATTTAAGGAATGAGTTTCAGCTTTTGAGTTGAAAAACTGATTGGTTTTGAACGTAATATCACCAAAGAAATTAGTTTAGGGTATAAGTAATGGGGAAATTAGGCATTGCTTGAACCACGTGTCCATGGCATGTACGTAGAGAATCTGTGTCCAAGTGTTTCAGCCCACAGACAATTATGTATACTTCAAAACTCGCGATTTAATAGATTATAACTCATGATTTTTGTTTATTTTTGTCCATTTAGGTCCAATATCAGTTAAGTACGCATAGTTTAAATTTCCTGATTTTCATTGGTTATGACCTACGATTTTTGTTCATTTTCATCCACTTTGACCTAGTGGCACGTAGTTAAACATTTGCACCTTTCATGGGGAATAATCCATGATTTTTATTCAATTTTGTCCTTTCAGACCAACGACAAGTATGTACGCATATTTGAAAATTGACAATTTTCTTAGGCTATAACCCACATTTTTGTCAAATATTTCAAGCCAAACACAAAAAGTATGTGTACTTAAAAAATCGTAGTTTCATAGGTAACTCACGATTTTTGTTCATTTGCCCAATAGCAATTAAGTACGGGTATTTCTAAATTCTTGATTCTCATGGGCTATTACTCACAATTTTTATTCATCTTCATCTTTTTTGCTCTAATGGCATATACTTCAAAATTTGTAACTTTTATTGGCTATAATCCACGATTTTTATCCATTTATGCTAAGTTTTTACCTAATGACAATGAAGTACATTTCAAAATTCGCAATTCTCATGGGATATAACCTAGGTAGCACAGATATGGGCGTGGACACGGACACAGTTATAGACACAGGATACAGCTATGTGTACACACACACATAATATTTGTATGTTATATATATAAAATACCTATATTATTGGTATGTTTCTATTATCTATAAAAATTAAAAATTATGTTAAATCAAACTAAGAATAAGGTTTAACAAAAGTTTAGTTTTGATCGCATGAGATAATAAGATAGGTATTTTCTAATATTTAATGAATGAGTTTCAGTTTTCGAGCTCAAAAACAGATTGGTTTTGAACACAATATTACCAAAGAGACTAGTTTAGGGTATAAATAAATGGGGAATCGAACTTTGCTTTGAACCACATGTGTTCATGGCGTGTCCGTGGAGAATCTGTGTCCGACACATGTCGGAAAAGGACATGGCATCCAAAACGCCGTGTCTGAGTAACCACGGATATAACCCATGATTTTTATCAATTTTTGTCTGTTGTAACCCTAAGACAACTTAAGTACATGTACTTCAAAATTCGCGATATCATAGGCTAACCCACTTCTTTTTTCATTTTTGTTGTTTCAACCTAATAGCAATTGAGTATGCATAGTTAAAAAATGGCTACATTGCACTTAAATACCACAGTTTCCCTGCTTTGTCACTTATGTACCACAAGCTGTATTTTGTGATAGAAAAGTACCATGAGTTGCTACAAATTTGGCATATAAGTGACTTTAAGTGCAATTTAGCCTAAAAAATTCTTGATTTTCATGGGCTATAATCCATGATTTTTTAAATTTTTATTTGCTTTGACCTAATGACATATAGTTCAAAATTGGCAATTTCTATGGGCTATAATTTGCGATTTTGTCCAAATTTGTACGTTTTGACCCAATGAAAATTAAGTACAATTGCTTAAAAATCACGATTTTCATAGTTTATATATCCACAACTTTTGTCAATATTTGTCTGTTTCAATCCAAAAACAATTGAGTACGTGTAATTCAAAATTCGCGATTTTATAGTCTATATAACCCATGATTTTTATTCTTTTTATCCATTTCGACCCATAACAATTACATGTAGTTCAAAAATTTCAATTTTCATGGGTTACGACCCACGATTTTTGTTCATTTCCAACTGTTTCAACCTAATGGCACGTAATTTAAATTTGCAACTTTCATGGGCTATAATCCACGTCTTTTGTGATTTTGTCATTTTTGACCCTAGACAATTCAACATGCTCAGATACAAATTCGCGGTTTTCATAGTTTATAACCCACAATTTTTGTCAATTGTTGTCTATTTCAAACCACATATAATCAAATGTGTACTTTAAAATATGTTATTACATAGGTTATAACTCCCGATTATTGTTCATTTTTCTGTTTGACCCAATAGAAAATAAGTACACGTAGTTTTAAATTCTAAATTTTCATGGGCTACAACCAAAAATCTTTATTCACATTCATTTGTTTCAACCTAATGACGCTTAGTTTAAATTTTGTAATTTTTATGAGATATAACTCGTGATTTTTGTCCATTTTTGTCTATTTCAACATAATATCAATTAAGTACACTTATTTCAACCTTCATGATTTTCATATGTTATAACCCACGATTTGTTATTTTTTGTCTTTTTTAACCTAAAGATAATTGAGTACATGTGCTTCAAAATTCGTGATTTCATAGTCTATAAATTATGATTTTCGTTCATTTTTGTCCATTTCGTCCCAGTAGCAATTAAGTACGCGTATCAGATTTGTTGATTTTAATGGGTAGTAATCCACGATTTTTATTCATTTTCATGCGTTTCGATCAAATGGCATGTTTAAAATTTGTAATTTTCATGATTATAAACCACAATTTTTGTCTATTTTATTTGTTTTGACCAAATGACAATTAAATACGCTTACTTTAAAATTTGTGGGCTATAACCATAATTTTTGTTTTTTTAACCTAAAGACAATTAAGTACGTGTACTTCAAAATTTGTGATTTATAGGATATAACGTATGATTGTTGTTTATTTTTGTTCATTTCGTCCTAACAATAATTAAGTACGCTTATTCAGAGTTTCTAATTTTCATAGGTTGTAACTAACAATTTTTGTTCATTTTCATATGTTTCGACCTAATGGCGTTTAGTTCAAAATTTGTAATTTTCAGGGGCTCTAACCAAGGATTTTTGTTCAATTTTGTCTGTTTCAACCCAATAACAATCGCGTACGCTCACTTTAAAATTCGCGAATTTAATAGGCTAAAACCCACAATTTTTGTCAAATTTTTTTTTATTTCAACCCAGACAAATTAAGTTCATCTACTTCAAAATTCGCAATTTCAGAGGCTAACTCATGATTTTGTTTGTTTTTCATGTTTTGACCTATAGTAATTAAGTACGCAAAGTTCAAATTTCTCAATTTCCATGGGTAAAACCAATGATTATTGTTCATTTTCATCCATTTTGACCTAATGGTACGTACCTAAAAATTTGCAATTTTTATGGTGTATAACCCACGACTTCTATCTGTTTTGACCCAATAATAATTAAGTATGCTTGTTTCAAAATTCCTAATTTTCATGAGTTATAACTCAAGATTTTTGTTTATTTTTGTCCATTTCAACCCATGACATATAAGTACATGTACTTCAACATTCGCAATTTCATAGGCTATAACTCATGATTTTTTTTCATTTTTTTATTTCATCCCAATAGCAATTAAGTAGGCGTATTTCAAAAATCTTGATGTCCATAGGCTATAACCCATGATTTTTATTTAGTTTTATTTGTTTCAAACTAATGACACAGTTCAAAAATTGAAATAATCATGGACTATTATCAATAATTTTTGTACATTTTAACCCAATGGCAATCAAGTGGTTTTACTAAAAAAATTTGTGATTTTCGTGCTTATAACCCATGATTTTTCTCTAATTTTATTTGCTTTGGCCTAAAGACAATTAAGTACGCATACTTCAAAACTCATGATTTCATTGATTATAACCCACAATTTTTGTTTATTTTTATCCATTTAGATGTAAATAACAATTAAATACGCGTAGTTCAAATTCTCCATTTCCATGGGTTGACCCATGATTTTCGTTCATTTTCATCACTTAATGACACGTAATTCAAAATTTACAATTTTCATGGATTTTTTGACCCAATGACAAACTGCTAGGAGGAAAGATTTCATAGCTTTTTTTGCCGGCAATGAAGTTGTGGGTCTAAGTGCATACTTGACTCAGAAAAAATACCAAAATGTCGCTAGAACTAAAAAACCAAATTGGTAAGAGGGATGTACACAAAAATGACAAAATGCTAATCTGGAATTTAGCCTAGGCTATAGACCATGATTTTGTACATTTTTATCTGTTTCAACTAAATGACATGTAGTTCAAAATTTGCAAATTTTCATCGGCAACCCACAATTTTTGTTCATTTATGTCCATTTTGACAAAATGACAATTAAATACGCTTACTTTAAAATTCGTGGGCTATAACCACGATTTTTGACAACTTTTTGTCTTTTTTAAACCAAAGAAAATTAAGCATGTGCACTTCAAAGTTTGTGATTTCATAGGTTATAATTTATGATTTTTATCCATTTCGTTCTAACAGCACTAAGTACACGTATTCAAAATTCTATGTTTTATGAGCTATAACCCACAATTTTTATCGATTTTTTATATTTCAACCCAAAGACAATTAAGTTCGTCTACATCAAAATTCGTAATTCTCATAGGCTATAACTCATGATTTTGTTTATTTTTTCTGTATCGACCCAATAGTAATTAAGTACGCGCAGTTCAAATTTCTAAATTTTCGTGGGTTATAACCCATAATTTTTGTTCATTTCTATCCGTGTCGACCTAATGGTACGTATTTCAAAATTTATAATTCTCATGGGCTATAATCCACAATTTTTCTCTATTTCGATCTAGTGACAATTAAGTACACTTGTTTTAAAATTTATGATTTTTACGAGTTATAATTCTTGATTTTTGTCAATTTTTATCCATTTCAACAAAAGACATATAAGTACATGTACTCTAAAATTCGCCATTTCCTAAGTTATAACCCATATTTTTTGTTCATTTTCATCTAGTTTGACCTAATGGTATGTATTTCAATATTTGCAATTTTCAAAGGGTATAATCCACGAATTTCCCTTGTTTCGATCTAATGACAATAAGCACGCTTCTTTCAGAATTTATGATTTTCATGGGTTATAACCCATTAATTTTGTCAATTTCTTTCCATTTCAACATAAGACATATAAGTACATGTACTTGAAAATTCGCCATTTCAAAGGCTATAACCCGTGATTTTTGTTCACTTTTGTGCATTTCGTCCCAATAGCAATTAAGTAGACATACTTCAAAATTCTTGATGGCCTTGGGCCATAAACATTATTTATATTTATTGTATTTCTTTTGAACTAATGGCACATAGTTTAATTGAAGTTATCATGAGCTATTATCCACGCTTTTTGTCTATTTCGATCCCATGACAATTAAGTAGTTTTATTTAAAACTTCGAGATTTTCATGAGCTATAACCCATAGTTTTTATTAATTTTTGTCTGCTTCAGCCCAAAGACAATTAAGTACTTGTATTTCAAAACTCGTGATTTCATAGTTTATACCCACGATTGTTTATTTTTATCCATCGATTTTTACTTATTTTTATCCATTTCAACCCAATAGCAATTAATTACGCGTAGTTCAGAATTCCTTATTTCATGGGCTATATTCACGATTTTTGTTCATTTTCATCAGTTTTGAACTAATGGCACATAGTTTAAATTTTATAACTTTTATGCCTATAATCCACGATTTTTATCCCATTTTTTCCTTTTCGACCTAATGACGATTATGTATGCTATATGCATTTTTGAAAATTCACGATTTTCATGAACTACGATTTTATCAACTTTTGTCTATTTCAAATCAAACACAAGTGAGTACGTGTAATTCAAAATTCACGATTTCATAGGCTACAACTCACAATTTTTGTTCATTTCCCTAGTACAATTAAGTATGAATGATTCAAAATTCTCAATTTTCATTGGCTATAAGCCACTTTTCTGATCATTCTCGTGTGTTTTGACCTTATGCCACGTAGTTCAAAGTTTGCAATTTTAGAGGCTACAATCCATGGTTTTTATCTATTTGTTGTAATGACAATAAAGTACATTTACTTCAAAATTTGTTGTCCCTTGATTTTTATCAGTTTTTGTCCATTGTAAGTCAAAAACAATTAAGTGTATGCACTTCAAATACGCGATTTGGTAGTCTAACTAATGATTTTTTCTTTTTCTTTTTCTTTTCCATTTTGACCTAATAACAATTAAGTACGCATAGTTAAAAAATTCTCGATTTTCATGGTTTATAATCCAATTTTTTGTCAACTTTTTCCTATTTCAACTCAAAGACAATTAGGTTGGTCTACTTCAAAATTTGCAATTTCATAGACTAAAACTCATGATTTTATTCATTTCAACCTAAGGGTACATAATCCAAAATTTGCAATTTTTATGTGCATATAACCCATGGTTTTTGTCTACCTCGACCCAAGGACAATTAAATACGCTTCTATCAAATCCATGATTTTCATGGGTTATAACTCATAATTTTTGTCATGAAAATCATGAAAATTTCAAATATGCTTACATCGTTATCAGCAGATCGAAAAACAAAAAAATAGATGAAAATCATTAATTATAACTCATGAAAAGTTGCAAATTTTGAACTACATGACATTAGGTCAAAACGGATAAAGATTGTTGGTCATAGCCCATGAAAATTGAGAATTTTGAACTACGCGTACTTAATTGCTATTGGGTTGAAATGAGTAAAAATAAACCAAAATCGTGGGTTATAATCTATGAAATCGTGAGTTTTAAAGTACGCATACTTAATTATTTCTAGGCTGAAGCAGACAAAAATTGACAAAAATCATGAGTGATGTCTCATGACAATAGCACATTTAAGTAAAACGACTTAATTGTTATTGTGTCGAAATAGACAAAAACTGTGGATAACAGCTCGTGATAATTTAAATTTTGAATTATGTGTCATTAGTTCAAACAAATAAAAATAAACAAAAATCCATGGGTTATTACCCATGAACATCCATAATTTTAAATACGCCTACTTAATTGTTATTGAGATGAGATGTACAAAGATGAAAAAAAATCATGAGTTATAACCTATAAAATTATAAATTTTCAAATATGCTTACATAGTTATCATTAGGTCGAAAAGCAAAAAAATTGGATGGAGATCATTAATTATAGCTCGTGAAAAGTTGTAAATTTTGAACTACATGACGTTAGGTCGAAACAGATGAAAATGAAAAAAAATTGTGGGTCATAGCCCATGAAAATTGAGAATTTGGAACTACGCGTACTTAATTGCTATTAGGTCAAAATGGATAAAAATAAACCAAAATCACGGGTTCTTATCTATGAAATCGTGAGTTTTAAAAGTATGCATACTTAATTATCTCTAGGCTGAAGCAGACAAAATTGACAAAAATCATGTGTGGTATCTTATGAGAATACCGAATTTTTAAGTAAAACTACTTAATTGTCATTGGGTCGAAATGGACAAAAACTGTGGATAATAGCCCATGATAATTTCAGATTTTGAATTATGTGCCATTAGTTCAAAACAAATAAAAATAAACAAAAATAACGGGTTATAACCCATGCACATCTAGAATTTTGAATACGCCTCCTACTTCAAAATTTACAATTTCATAGGCTGTAACTCAAGATTTTGGTTATTTTTTGTTTCGACCCAATAGTAATCAAGTACGTGCAGTTCAAATTTCTCAATTTTCATACGTTACCTATGATTTTTGTTCATTTTCATCCATTTCAACCTAATAACACACAGTTCAAAATTTACAATTTTCATGGGCATAAAATCCACGATTTTTGTCCGTCTCGACCCACTGACAATTAACTACGCTTCCTTCAAATTCATGATTTTCATGTGTTATAACTCATAATTTTTTTCAATTTTTATCCATTTCAACCCAAGACAATTAAGTACATGTACTGCAAAATTTGCGATTTCATAGGCTATAACTCATGATTTTTGTTCATCATTGTACATTTCGTCCCAATAACAATTAAATAGGCATATTCAAAATTCTAGATGCCCATGGGTTATAACCCACGATTTTTATTTATTTTTATTTTTTTGAACTAATGACACAATTCAAAATTTGAAATTATCACGGGCTATTATCCATAGTATTTGTCCATTTCGACCCAATGACAATTAAGTAGTTTTACTTAAAAATTAGCTATCCTTATAAGATACCACCCATGATTTTTGTCTGCTTTAGCTTAAAGATAATTAAGTAGACATACTTTAAAACTCACAATTTCATATATTATAACCAACGATTTTAGTTTATTTTTATCCATTTTGACCTAATAGCAATTAAGTTTGCTTAGTTCAAAATTCCCAATTTTCTTGGGTTATGACCCACAATTTTTATTTGTTTTCATCCGTTTTGACCTAATGTCACGTAGTTCAAAATTTGTAACTTTTCATGAACTATAATCAATGATTTTCATCCCATTTTTTTTATTTTTTGACCTAATGATAACTATGTAAGCATATTTGAAAATTCATGATTTTCATTGGTTATAACCCGCAATTTTGTCAATTTTTGTTTATTTAACCCAAACACAAGTGAGTACGTGTACTTCAAAATTTGCGATTTCATAGGCTATAACTTACGATTTTTGTTCATTTTTTCATTTACCCCATAGCAGTTAAGTACGAGTAGTTCAAAATTCTTGATTTTCATGGGCTATAACTCCCGATTTTTGTTTATTTTCATTCGTTTCGACCTAATGCCACCTAGTTCAAAATTGGCAATTTTCATGGGCCATTAGTGTTATCAATACGTGATAAGCGATGCGGAGCACTAAGTTCCTTTATACATACATACACAATGAGCAATGTGATGTGCCCATCCGAGTGAGCGATGAGCACATCGCACAATTTTTCACGATAGACAATCAAGCATGAAAGAACATGTTATAAATTTTTGTATAAAAAATATGTCAAGATAAATAATATCTACTACCAAATAACAAAATAAGGTCTTAATTCATAATAGCAACACACAACATAGTACTGAACTTCATAATTTTCAAAATCTAAAGTAAAATTAACAGTAACATCAAAGCAAAATCAAATAGTAAACAAGAACAAGTTAGGGTCCTCAATTAGGGAAGTAAATGACTTAATGAGTTTATTTCTCTTCTAGGGATATGCATTGTAGGGTATAAAGACCCGATTGAAATATTAAAGAAACGAAATATACAAGAACATGCCTTGCACGAGTCTGTGCGAAGCGTTACAAGGCACAAAAAGGTGCCACCCTTCAGATGCGAGGTGCTTTGACACCGCCCCGCATCGCAAGGCACATAAGGGGCAATGAGGCTCACACCTTTCATAACATTGTGGGCCATAAAGCACAATTTTTTTCCATTTGTTGTCCTTTTTACCTAACGACAATGGAGTGCATTAGCTTCAAACTATGTTACCTGGGTACTTCTAATCTGAAGTTGTACCTGTACTCTAGCCGTACCCAAACTCCTTGGACATTCCTTGCATATATGCATTCACTTATTCGGGCATGTACTCAAAAATATAATACCTGTTTTAAGTTAAAATTACTGTCATGCAATTTTTGGACATATATCTATGCTTCACATCCACTTCTAGAAACTCATTGGACATAGGTTACATTCTGAATTATGATTTTGAAGGGTTGTTTGGATATCTAGTTAAAAAACTAGTGATTTTCCAATTTATAATCCACATAATAAAAGAAACATAAAAATGTTATAGAAATTTTAATTATCATCCTTGTTCTCTATAAATTATTAATTCCAATATATAATATGTGAGTATAAATATTTCTATAGTCGTGTCCCCGTACTCCACTTTTTACAAATTTGTCTTGTCCCGTGCTCGTACTCGTACTAGTACCCGTATCCATGCCACATAGACTTCAAAATTTGCGATTCTCATGGGATATAACCCACAATTTTTATCAATTTTTGTCTATTGTAACCAAAGATAATTAAGTATAGATACTTCAAAGTTCGCGATTTCATAGGCTAACTCAGGAATATTTTCTTTACAATTTTGTCCATTTCGACCTAATAGGAATTAAGTACACATAGTTAAAACATCTCAAATTTCATGGGCTATATCTCACGATTATTTTATTTTTACCTATTTTGGCCTAATGGCATGTAGTTCAAAATTTGCACTTTTCATGGGCTATAATCCATGATTTTGTCAAATCTTGTATGTTTTGACTTGATGACAATTAAGTACGATTACTTCACAATTCCCTATTTTCATGAGCTATAACTCATGATTTTTGGTCAATATATGTCTACTTTAACCCAAAGGCAATTAAGTACATGTGCTTTAAAATTCGCAATTTTATAGGCTATTTGTTCATTTTTGTCTATTTCGACCAAATAGCAAATAAGTATGCGTAGCTAAAAGTTCCTTATTTTCGTGTGTTATGGCTCACGATTTTTATTTATTTTCATCAGTTTCACCTAATGGCACATAGTTCAAACTTCCCAATTTTCATGGGCTATAACATACGCTTTTTGTTTATTTTCATACATTTCGACCTAACTACATGAAGTTCAAAATTTTCAATTTTCATGGGATATAACCCGTGATTTTTCTCATTTTGTCCTTTTCAACATAATGACAATTAAGTTCGCGTACTTTGAAATTCGTAATTTTCTTTGGCTATAAGCCACGATTTTTATCAATTTCAACCCAAAGACAATTAAGTACGTGTACTTCATAATTCATGATTTCATAGGCTTTAACCCATGATTTTTGTTAATTTTTGCCCATTTCGCCAAGTAGTTATTAAAGTACGTGCAGTTCAAATTTCGCTAATTTCATAGGCTATAACCAAGGTTTTTGTTCATTTTCATCTGTTTCGACTTAATGGCACCAAGTTCAAAATTCGCAATTTTCATCAGGTATAACCCGTGATTTTATCCCATCCATTATGCCCCAATAACAATTGAGTACGCTTACTTTAAAATTCACGATTTTCATGGGCTAGGACCCATGATTTATGTCAAGTTCAATCTGAGGACAATTAAGTACCTGTAGTTCAAACTTTGTAATTTCATAGTTTATATAAGCTACGATTTTTTTTGGTCATTTCAACCCAATAATAATTAAATACCATAGTTCAAAATTCTCAAATTTCCTAGGTTATAATCCATGATTTTTGTCCCTTTGTTGTCTATTTTTACCTAATGACAATAACGTACACTTACTTCAAAATTCAAGATTTTCATGGCCTATAACCCACAATTTTTATCATTTTTGTCTATTTCAACCTAAACACAATTAAGTACAAGCTCTTTAAAATTCGCGATTTCATATGCTATAACCCAAAATTTTTGTTCATTTCGACCCAATGACAATTAGATACACTTATTTCAGAACTCGCAATTTTCATGGGCTTACTACCCACAATGTTTGTCAATTTTTGTCTATTTCAATCCAAAGAGAATTAAGTACGTATACATCAAATTTCGCAATTTCATAGGCATAAGTTACAATTTTTGTTCATTTTGACCAAAGAGAAGTTAAGTATGCATAGTTCAAAATTCTAATGGGCTATAACCCATGATTTTTTGTTCATTTTCATTTGTTTCGACCTAATGACACGTTAAAAAATACAATTTTCATGGCTATAATTCACGATTTTCGTCTAATTTTATCATCTTTGATCCATTAACAGTTAAATACACCTACTTCAAAATTCCCTATTTTCATGGGATAAACCATAAATTTTGTCAGTTTTTTGCCTATTTTAATTGAAAGACAATTAAGTATGTGCACTTCAAGATTCACGACTTTCATTAGCTATAACCTACAATTTTTATCAATATTTGTCAATTTCAACCCAAAGACAATTAAGTACGTGTACTTAAAAATTTCATGATTTCATAGCAATTAAGTACGCATATTTCAATTCGATCCCATAGCACTTACGTACACATAGTTCAAATTTCTCGATTTTCATGGGGTTTGATCCATAATTTTGTTCATTTTTATCTGCTTCGTTCTATTGGCATGTAGTTCAAAATTTACAATTTTTATGGGCTATAATTCACTTTTTATCCTATTTTTTCCTTTGCGTCCCAATGATTATTAAGAACGCTTACTTCAAAATTTGAGATTTTCATATAATCCACGATTTTTGTCAATTTTTATTCATTTCAACTCAAGAAAATTAAGTACATGTACTTCAAAATTCATAATTTCATAGGCTATAACCCACATTTTTTGCTCTTTTCAGCCCAATAGCAATTTAGTATATGTGGTTCAAAATTTTCAAATTTCATGGGCTATGACCCCCAATTTTAATTTATTTTCTAAGTATGGTCTTAATAGTACGTAAACAAAATTTTCATAGGCTATATCCCAATAGCAATTTAGTACACTTACTCTAATATATGATGTTAACTTCAATCCTCATTGCCACTAAGAAGGACTCGCCATCATTGCCACCAAGAAGGACTCGGCTCCCTATCCTTAAGAAGTAACAAAGTCTCTCAATCTTCATGTGTATTTGTGTGTAACAAAGTTTACTTTTAGATGTCAAGTGCAACCCACTAATGACTCGTTTGGTAAGCGGGAATCAAGTCAAGTGAGAATGAAATGATATAAGGGATGGAATGGAATAAATGTGGGAATGGAATGCTCATACTCATTCTTACGTTTGATGTGAGTAAAGAATGAAATGGGAATAAAGATCTTTTTTATTTTTGTTATGGGTAATTAATAAACAATCAAGACATTATTTCAAATTTTTTATTCATACTTAAGCGGGAATGCCATTCCCTACCATCGTAATGGGAATGCTCATTCCCACATAAAGTTGGAATGAATGAGAAGTGTGAATGGTCATTCTAGCTTCTAAAAAGAAGTGTTTGGTAGCAATGAGCATTCCATGCTCACCCATTCTTGCGTACCAAACAAGACATAATAGTGAATGACTAGATCCAACTAACTAAGTGATAACTTAAAATTATTGTGCATTGCTACTTGCAAATTAAGAGCTCAGATCGAATTATGGCATCCCTCAAATTATTGTATATTTCTTGATTATCCATCTAAGAGATCCTATCACAGCCAAACTGTACAATGAAACTAATATTATGCTATAATAATATACTATTTTTCATAGTAAAGCAGAGCTTCTAAACGGGGCATATACACAACTTATTCAGTTCTTATATCACTATTCTTAAATGCAACAAATTTTCCTAAGAGAAAAAATTGAAATATCAAGGTACAAAATTACTCCCGGTGTTGGAAGAAACAGATACATGATATAGGGTAAGTGTTGGATATCATGTCTCTATTGTTTTGATGATAACAATTTATATTATGTATGTATATGTGTGTATGTGCGCTATATATGCTTGTGCTAACTTGTCAATGCAGATATTAAGATATATGGACAAGTACAAGATGAGTTCAAGGATTTTTGTAGAATTTAAGATATCAGCTTTAAATCAATGTAAATTTTTTATATCTTCTTTTCTTAGAATATTTGTACAAGCCTTGATCACTCA
>JBAKGM010000002.1:2978146-2990070 GCA_037177215.1 Asparagus racemosus
GTCTAGGGTTGCTTTGTCTGCGACGGAGGCAGAGTATATGGCAATTACAGCGGCTGTGAAGGAGGCGATTTGGCTTCGAGGACTTTTGGAGGACCTTGGTATATCGCAACGGTCCGTCACCATTCATTGTGATAGCATGAGTGCTATCTATTTGGAGAAGAACCAGGTTCTTCATGCGAGGACGAAGTACATTGACGTTTGTTATCACTTCGTTCGTGATGTTCTTGAAGATGGTGATGTGGAGATTGTGAAGGTCCACACGAAGGATAATCTGGCAAATATGCTCACAAAGATGGTTCTGAGCAACAAGTTTGATTATTGTAGAGACTTGTTGCACAATCGTGATTGTTGAGGCCGTTGGCGGCCATTTGGGTGAACTACGCAAGGCTTGATTTCTTGGGCAAGAGGATACATAGGCAGTCTTTATAATGCAGCTGGTGTTGATTTTGATGGGGAGGAGATTATTTGAACTCTCGTTTGGATTCTATTTCATACTGGACGCAACAAGTAGGACATTTAGTTGCTTTGGTATCGACTCAGTTTTGGGAGAAACTTCACCGAGGTGGAGAATTGTGAGCATGAGGCCCACCACGATTCTCGTGCTCGTGGGGGAGCAAAATGCGTGGGACGACGCGTTTTGTGGGCTCGTGCTCGTGGGGGAGAAAAGCGCGTGGGACGACGCGTTTTGTGGGGGCCACCACGTGAAACGCGACTATTAATCCCACATCGGCCAGTGCGAGAGCACTATAAATTGGGGGGTCTATAAATATAGACCTGTTCGTTTTGCTTTAGAGTGCTAGAGGGTAATGTTGAGTATTCTTTTGAGAGAGCTATTGTGAGAGATCTGAGAGATTATTAGAGGGTTTTATTTGTGAAATTTTATAAGCCATATTTGTATTCTCTCTCTAATAGTAGATCTCCCCCCTTCTTGCCCCGTGAACGTAGGCAATTTGCAGAACCACGTAAAACTCGTGTTTTGCTGTTGATTTAGTTTGTAATAGCTATTTGTGTGATTTGTAATATCTTTTAGGTTCACTTGACAAGTCAGTCCTAGAACTGATGAGAGGAAGAGCTAATATCCCACTTTGTTGAGATATTCGATTCAGATTCTTGTTTCCTTAGTGAGACGGGAATTTATATTGCAATCTAGCTCTATTGTTGTGCTTTTTGTGCACCGGAGGTGCTAGCGAAATTTTCCGCTGCGCACAACACCTCTTCCTATTAGGGGATCGACCATCAAAGGAGATTAAGGGACCCTTACCTCTTTAAAATCAGCCCCGAATCCCGCTCTTAATCATCTCTGCATCAATAGAGTAGAATATACATGTGGTAGGAGGTTTTGGTTGCAATTTTTTTTTTTTTTTTTTTTTGAGAGGAATCATTTGTAAAATGGAGGGTTGTGGGGTCCATCGTTAATTTTTCTAAGTTCTACCGTGTCTGGTCGACATAGAAAAGATGTGCCTTTAACAAGGACAATGAACAAATTTAATATCAAATTTCCGAACTTGGAGGGATTTTAGGTTGAAAATCATAGTAACTGTCAGGTCCACACCCATGTGTCTTTTCTCAATTGTATCATAAATACTCAACTTGAAAGAAAGAACAAAAAAAAAAAAAATCAAAACAGCTCCTAAAGAATATTACTAATGCGTGGTACAAATTTGACAACTAAATGATTGCGCCTGTTCAATTTTTTTTCTCTCTTCTTTTCCCGAACTTAATTAACATTCTATTTACATTATTTTTTGGGGCCTTTATCTTTTTATCATTTGAAATTAGCCCCCAAAATAATTAGGACTGCCCTTATGCTGGGTCTGAAGCTCATTGGGCCAAAGAGCGAGCAAGAGTATAGCAATTACTTTGTGGGACATTAAACAGGTGTATGGGTTGCAATCCAAATAAAATGAAAAGCAAATAATTAGCCCATCAACGAAAGAATCTTTCAAATTAGCCGAACGCAAAACAGCATAGGCCAATCTCGGACAAATCTAAGCAAACAAGCATCAATCCAACTTAAAAACCACAGCAAAAATACAAATCCACCCCTTGAATCATATCACCAAAAAACTTATAAACCTAAGTTATAAACACAACCAAAACCTACATAAACTCCACTCTTAAATCAACAAAATTCACATTGCATCTCTGAACAACCAAAGCAATGCTAAAAGTTCTAACAACCCGAAGCTTATTATGTTTCCCTCTGATCGCAATTTGGGCGGGAGAATTGGCGGCCCAATACCTTGTTGGGCTTGGGAGCTATGATATGACCGGCCCAGCGGCGGATATTAACATGATGGGTTATGCTAATTTTGAGCAAACTACCGCAGGGATACACTTTAGGTTAAGGTCAAGAGCATTCATTGTTGCTGAGGGAGAGGGAGGAAAAAGAGTTGCTTTTGTTAATCTTGATGCTTGCATGGCCTCTCAGTTGGTCACTATTAAGGTCCTTGAGAGGCTTAAATCAAGGTTATGTATTTAACTTATTTTTTATTCCTAAATTGGTTTTTTTTAATTCTAAAGTTGATGTCGGGAAAAAAGGGACTGCAAATAAAAGGATGAAGTAAGTGATATGTTTGGAATAAATCATGACCATTTACTAAATAATAGATGGTTCTCATGGTTGTAATTAAGAAAAGATGAATCTCCACTGGTTTTGGGCATTAGAGTGGATCTTCAAATGTTTTATTAATGGATTTGA
Organism: Asparagus racemosus; assembly: GCA_037177215.1. NCBI lineage: Eukaryota > Viridiplantae > Streptophyta > Magnoliopsida > Asparagales > Asparagaceae > Asparagus > Asparagus racemosus. The sequence continues at coordinate 2,980,848 of JBAKGM010000002.1, forward strand.
ATCCTTGCAATCGCGACTTTGATAGCCGAGAGACCATTTCCTTAAGTACAACCCTTCCATAATATTTAGGCGGACATTTAAGCGAGTGTGATTCATTACTAATATAATTAATAGAGTAAACAAGGATGACGTATCTCAATTTTAGTCATGTCAATTGTACTGTTGACATGTCATCCATCAAAACTATTGACATTTAAACATCAACAAGCTGATGGATTGGATGTGTACCTCATTAGTGACACAATAATGAGGATCGTGAAGGGGTCACAACAGCCCACATTTACTCTAATCAATATTCTGTCTTTCATAGATTGCACTAATATTTGTTTTATCATAATATATATAACAAAATGCAAAATACTGATTGTTTAGGAAATAGTCTCTTATTATGGGAGAATCCTAATCTTTTACTAATCATGTTTATGTTTATTATGTTTGGATCCAGGTATGGAGATTTGTACAACGAAGAGAATTTAGCAATCAGCGGGACCCACACACATGCGGGTCCCGGTGGCTACTTGCAGTACGTTGTGTATTCGGTAACATCGCTTGGTTTTGTTCAGCAGTCCTTTGATGCGATAGTCGACGCTATTGAGCAAAGTATAGTCCAGGCGCACAATAGTTTGAAGCCTGGGTCCATTTTCATCAACAAAGGTGAAATTTTTCTTGATTATGCACGAAGTGCTAGCATATTGAGAGTAAACTCAGAAATTTGTTAATCTAATCATTTTAATGTCAATAGACTAAGTACTTAGTTATAACAGTAGTTGCATAGTAGATTGGTGTGTGAGATGCAGCCGTAAGCCTGTTATCTTTGAAAAGCATGTTGATGTCTATGACAAATACACGCAACTACAGCTGCAATTGTAAAATTGTCAAATTTCAAAATTGAATCACATAAGGGCGGCACGCATCGGCCTTGTTGTAATTACAGTTACGGTGAACAAAACAATGGCCCAACTATCATGCCCTTCCAAATCATAGATGAGGATATGTTCGATTGGAACAGCTACCGCACGCTCTTTAATTTGAACGCAGCCTTCTATATTCGGTCTATTTTGCTGTTGCAATAATCTTTTAACTTGCAATAACATCTAACCAAATATTAAATGTTAAAATTTAGATGCGGTTGAAACAAAACAGACTCGAGCTACATGTATATAAAAACATTGTAAGTAACATTATAGGTGATGTACGAGACGCCGGAATAAACAGAAGCCCAAGCGCGTACCTCCTGAACCCTGCTGACGAGCGCTCCCGCTACCCCGCCAATGTCGACACCAAAATGACCCTCCTCAAATTCGTCGACGCCAAAACCTCAAACCCCGTTGGCTCCTTCAACTGGTTCGCCACCCACGGCACCTCAATGTCCCGAGCCAACTCCCTCATCGGCGGCGACAACAAAGGCCTCGCTTCCCGCTTGTTCGAAGACCGCTTCTCCGTCAACAGAACCGTGACTCCATCTTCATCGTCGGTGTCAGCGAAGAGGTTTGATGCGACGGGAGGGCAGATTTGCGGTAGTGAAACGAGCAGGGGGTTTAAATTGAGGAGGCAAAAGTTTGTGGGGGCTTTTTGCCAAAGTAACGTGGGGGATGTGAGCCCGAATGTGCAGGGGGCTTTTTGCGCGGATACGGGGAGGCCGTGCGATTTTAACCGGTCTTCTTGCGGCGGGAATGATCAGCTTTGTGTTGGTCGCGGGCCCGGGTACGTGGATTTTGGCCCATGTGCATTAAATGGATGTTAATTCTTGAATCAGCGCAACTCATAGAATCTATTTAATGCATTATTAATTTGACATTGACATTATTTACTAGATACAGTACGCTATTAATTAGAAAATTAATTAATAATTGAAGTAATTCATGTAGAGATCATCTAGGATGGTAGAAGAACACAACATGTATTTCACACTCAATTTTAAATCGTAATGAATACTAATGTATGTTCTTTAAAAAAAATACACAATCAATTCTAACATGAAATAAAATCTTTGATACTAGAACATGTATAAACTAATCCATTTAATTATATGAATTTTTAAAGATTCCATATTCTTTATCTAATTTTGTAGGTATCCGGACGAGATCAAGAGCACGAGGATCATCGGAGAGAGGCAGTTCAGAGTCGCCGTTGACCTTTTCGAGTCAGCAAACGAGGAGTTGACTGGAAAGGTTGACTTCCGGCACACGTACGTCAACTTCACAAGCCTCCACGTGGACCTTGCAGATGGGAAAACGGGTCGCACATGCCCGGCAGCGCTTGGGCCGGGCTTTGCGGCGGGGACTACGGATGGGCCGGGTGCGTTCGGGTTCCAGCAAGGGGATACTGATGTCAGTGATTAAAATAATTCTCTGTGTTAGCCCCTTAAATCTTTGATAAGTTAAATTAGTCCGTCATATCATTAAAATTGCTACTGGGTCCTCCAATTTCTACTAGTTGTTCTATAGTTGGTTCCTCAAATCATTGAAATTACTATCAGATACGTACTACCTGTAAATTGTTTTAAGTTAATTCCCCCAGTCAAGATCAATAGATTAGTGACGAAGCTAAAATTTTGTCTAAATGGTGTCCTCATAAACTTATCATGGTTGTATTCAGAATTAATATTATAGATTAATACTTTTACAATTATATTCTCATCAGTGGTTCAGTCCAACCCATATTTTAACGGTGCCCTAAACAATAAACACAAGACTACAAGTAAATGTAAAGAAATATACTTATAAAATAGAAAATCTGTTTTTGTCATATGACACCACTATACACTATGTATCCCCGTCACTATCAACAGCATCTCAATATAAGAACTGGGGGACCTAATAACAATGTCAATGGTTCGGGAGACTAATATCATAACGTCAAAGGTCTAAGAGACTAACACTGGAAAAGCCTAATACTTTTAACTTGATTTGTTGATAACTAATTATGTATTTGTTCATGAAATTAAATTGGAGGGAGTAGATTAATCCATTCTGGAAAATTGTGAGCGACATGCTGAAGGAGCCAAGCAAGGAGCAGATAGAGTGCCAGAAGCCCAAGCCGGTGTTGCTGAGCACTGGGGAGATGTTTGAGCCTTATGCATGGGCTGTAAGAATAATATTTTCTAAACTTAATACATTACTATGAGTTTTATAACATGCCAAGTTTATTATCGTTATTATTGATTTCATGAAATTGACTCTTTCTCTTCTTGATTAATTCAGCCAGCCATTTTGCCAATTCAAATGCTAAGAATAGGGAAACTTATCATACTCTCAGTGCCGGGGGGTATGTTTTAATAATTGTTAACTTGTATGATTTCACCACAGAAGAAGCAAATTAATCAAACAATGAGTATGTTTATATATTGATTATTTGGAATTGCAGAGTTTACAACGATGGCAGGGAGAAGGCTGAGAGAAGCTGTGAAGGATACATTGGTTAGCAATGGAAATGGAGAGTTTGATGATAGAACAGAGGTTGTGATAGCTGGACTCTCAAATGCTTATTCTCAGTATATCACCACATTTGAAGAGTACCAGCAGCAGAGATATGAGGTAACGTGACCACAAAAGACCAAATGTTTTTGAACTTACTACCCTTGCCCTCTAGCTTTATTTTACAGATGGGCCTGTTGGTTGAAAACTTTTCGACCCTTTCATGCTCAGAGGCCCGAGTCAGTTTGTCAATCTTCTCAAAACTGAGACGTGACTAATCTCGGCCCAATTTTAAGAAGAGCTGGTTCTTTCTTTATTCATGGGGGGCTGGATCGAAAGAGAACCAATTTAAAGGGCCTTTTTGGCCTTGGAAAAATTGGGTCAGAGTTAGCCCAATTTTTACCAAACACATTTCATGCCAAAACAAGAACCACGTTTGAACTTGGTCCCATTTTTGTTGATTATCAAACACACCCCTAGAAAGTGTATTAGTCAAAAATTATTTTCTCTTTCTCTGAGAGAAAAAAAGGTAAAAAAATTTCACTCCGTGGCCTATATGCAAAAATAGAACTGTTGGTAGTAAGTTTGAAACGGCAGTGCTATTGGGTTCTATCTGCAATTAACCCATAAAATTTGAATATGAACACAAATACACACATATGTATTAACCGGAACAAAACTTCTGATTTTAGACTAGTCTACAAAAACTGACTTAACAATGTCTCATCTTGATCGATCTCACATGTCCTATGGGTAGACTCCCTGTATGCTATCGCCCAATTGTAGACAGACCCCATTACTATTTACCTAAGGCAGACAGAACCGCCTCAGTGAATCTTTTTTTTTTTTGTTAAACTCTTGCAAGAGTCGGAAAAGGTCAGTTAGGTGGTCTATCCGCACCAATATAACTGCACGGGTCTATTCGCAATAAGGCAAAAGTGCGAAGGGACAGGGGGTCTGTCCGCAATTAACCCAAAGTTTTCCCCCCTCTATGAATATTGAGTTTTGATATTTGAATCACAGGCTGCATCAACTCTCTACGGTCCTCACACTCTCTCCGCCTACATCCAACAGTTCAAAAACCTCGCATTCTCCCTCGCAAACGGCACTCAACCCCCAAAAACCCGCCCTCTCTCGCCTCCAGACCTCTCCTCCCACCTCATCTCCCTCGTCCCCAGCCCCTTCCCCGACGCGACACCCAACGACAAAACCTTCGGCGACATCAAACAAGACATCGTCGTCCCACCGAAAGGCCACTTCTCCGAAGGCGATAAAGCCACCGCGACATTCTACAGCGCCAGCCCACGAAACGATTTACTGACCGAAGGCACTTTTGCGTCGGTGGAGATGTTGCAGGAGGAGGAGGGCGAGGTCTGGAGGCCCGTGTACGACGACGACGATTTATCGCTGGTGTTCAGGTGGAGGAAGGAGGATGGCGGGAGTTTCGCGGCGATTGAGTGGGAGATTCCGGGGGGTGTTGCTGCCGGGGTTTATAGGGTCAGGCATTTTGGTGCGTACTTTGAATTGTTGCGCGGGACACAGTATTTTACCGGCGCTTCGAGCTCCTTTAGAGTGCAGTAGACGTGTATTGAATGCATTTGGAAAAGTGATGAAAAAATAAACTTTAATTAGAGGGAATAATTGCAAGTAATTTGAGAAACTATGGGAGGGATAAATGCAAATTATCATGGCATTTATCATAAGTATTATGAGATCCGTTTGGATCTTTTACCATGTACAAAAATAAACTAAAAATCATTCCATTTAATCACCAATTCTTATATTTAAGAAATATTGCGCGATCTATTCAGACCAAATCACAATAAAGGAAAATGATAATTACACTTCAAGTTCCATACTTCTCTCATACTACCACTAGCAAGTATGTTTTTCCCTCTTTTTTTGCCTTTTTTTTTTGGGTAGCCAAATACAACTATATGTTTCTTCAGGGTCAGTTGTTGCTTTGTGGGCTAACTATCATTACTCACAATTCTTAGGAAATATAAATATTGTAAGCTTATCATTCAAATCACGTAATGCAACTTTTTTCTTCATAATTATTATTCGTCCTTCAAATTTACCCCTTCCTTGAGTTTTAAGCAATAGAACTAAAATATATACTAAAATGTTTATCAAAAATAACTACACTTACTTTGTTTTCAAGTAAATAAAGTTATTCAATTATCATTTTTACAATATTAAAAACTTTGAATATAAGAGTTAGTGGCTAAATACAAAATATTAACTGTCTCAAGAATATTTATAGCATATCTATCCAAAATTCAGTATTTCTCATCCCTTGTGATTTGCTACAAATCACATATTTAATATGAATATTGATACATATCCTTTTTTGTTACACTACTTTTACACTATTAAAGTGTAAAAGAGTAGGTCGGACTCCACATTTTTCTCTTTCGCGGTGTAGTAGTATCAATGGAGGAGACGAGTAGTGTTGTTATCCCTACTTATTTAGTATATCTTAACTACTATAGCCCGGACAAATCAAGGAAGATTGTAATAATAAATAATAATCTTACACAAATTAATAAAACTTAATAGTACATACTCAATTTATCTCCTGAACCCGCTACAATAATCAACTTACCAATAAACAAGACTAACAGAATATTTCCATCACGGGCTCCACGTTTTCTCCCGTAACAGCGCCCATAATAATAACTCTGACCGACAAAGATTCTGGCCTTATTCAGTCACGATATTCACACGCCTTCTTTATCCCAGCCACCGGCCTCCCGAGCCGCTTCCCGCGCAGATGGAGCGTGCAGCGCACGTGACGGTAGAACTTGGACTTGACCAGCTTGCCGAGCACGTGGGCCCGAGCCCGGATCGCGAAGGCCAGGTCCAACGGAACCGCAACTGGCGCTCCGTTTTCGGTGGGCCCACTGTTCAGGCTCAAGCCACCTCCGTACAAGGGCACTTGGGTCCCCGATACGGATACGGATACGACTCGCCCGCTCTTTCTCGATTCGTAGAACTCCTTCATCTGTATTAGTTTGTTTAAAGCGATTAATTAATAATTTGGTAGTGAATAAATAAATTATGCAGAGAGAGAAAATTTTTTTTCCCTAATCAATGCTTTGGAGTCTTATCCTTCCTTTTCATATACCGTGCCAAATTCTGTCAGAGGCTGTCAGGGTCTAATAAAAGCAAGTTGGTTTGGGAGTCACGTGAAAGTAGTGACTTTTCCGAGTTACACGTAAATTTAAATAGAAGTGGGACCTTATGGATAAATAACATTTAGATACTTCATAGATTCACTCATTGCTCGCTTATGTAATAATCTCTACTAGTTTTCTTAGCATTTATCTACTCCAAGTTATTTATAATTAGAATGTTAGTCGCCTCAATAATGAAAATCTGAAATTTTTGTTGGAATTCTACTCTCTGCTACTTACAAGCTAATTCTAGAACTTTTTAAGAATTAATATTTGTTAAGTTTACTTTTAAATTGATAACAATTTTATTTCAAACTTATCTACTTAAGAGTCAGGATAGGTTTAACAATAAATTTAGCAAATATTAACGATTAGAAAGCTATATAATTAGCTTAAAAGTATTATAGAGGAACATTCAAGTGAAAATATTCACACTCAAATAATTAAGGGTATTAACGTGCCAGTTTTAAAACTTAGGGCGAGTAGATGTTAAAAAAACAATTGAGCGTGTATAAGTGCCAAGTGAGTGAAGCTATGAGGCATGTAAGGGATATGTAGCCTATTCTTTTAAAGGCAATGGCTATTAATACAGTTGTAAATTTCTGAGCAAAAGATATTAAATTTACAATAATAAAATACAATATTCAATATAAATTGTATTTGTATCTCAAAATAAACAACTGTAATTGTATTGGTACAGAACAATTTTAGTATACCTATTCGGTTAAGTTTAACCAATATCACATTTTCCTTATTTTCAACAAAATTTTTTTTCTCACATATATTAACTACTCGTTCATTTTTTTATTTTTTATTTCACCTCATCATCTTTACTAATTGATCCATTTTGTGACAGACCCAACAATCTTATTGAATATTCTTTCATTGGATTTAATTTTGTTTGATCATCAGCAGGAACAACTTACACTATATGCAAATGAACTCATTATTTGTCCAGTCGCATTTTTTCCAAATTGTGTGCTTCTTCAAATCATAAAATTTTAAAACTGAAATTTAAACAACCTGCAATTATACAAAACTGTCGCGCAATCAAATTACCTGACCCGACGCCACTTTAAGCTCAGCGTAGTAGATCTCCAACGGCGTGGAGCTCACGTGCACGCCGAAGAACGTCGCCGTGTTCCGAAACTTAATCTTGACCGTCGAATTCAACGACAGCATCTCCGTCGGAACCCCAGTCTGATCCATCCCCGCCTGCACATTGTAGAACTCGAACACCACGCTCTGATCATGCGAAAAACCCCTCAACACATAAGTACTTCCAAATTCAGCCCCGCGGATAAATTTAAATTAGGACAAAATTTTGGACTAGACCCTTTAAAAAATTCACCAAAATCGATCTATAGCCAAAATACTTATCAAAGCGGGCCTCGTTTCTGCAACAATGGCTAAAAATAGAACGATTTTGGAAAAAGAAATTTGTAGAGTCTCCATGATTAGGAATCCCCTAAAGTTTGATATACAGTTTAGCTCCACGAGATTGTCAATCATGTAGAGTTCCGATTTTTTTTTTCAAAATCGACCTAGTTTTGATGACGTGACTGAAAATAAATCGATTTTAATAAATATTTTGCAAATATGTCGAAACTGAGGTCTATTTCAAAAATTTATCCTTAAAGATTACGATAGGGTCCCCCAATTTCAGCAGTACCTTAATGTAAACCTCAGGCTTGTAAGCTTTGCTAGCGCCCCAGAGAATTAGCGAGAAAAGGCTGAAGAGAAAGCTGAACCCTAGGAAGAACAGGATGACGTAGCAACGAACGCCGATCCGTCTATCCTCCCCCTCGTCGTCCTCGCCGTCGTCGTCGAGATCGCCGCCGGCGACGCCGCGTTGGCGGAAATCTTGGATCTTGCGCCAGGATCCGGCGTGCTTCAGCGAGGCGGAGAACCTCGTGGTCGACGACTCGCGGGAGTGGTGGATCGGCGAGCTGGCGTAGCGGTGGTGGTGGTGGTGGTGGTGGTGGTGGTGGTGGACGGGGGACCCACCGGGGGTGGACCCGCCGAGGGAGATCTTCTCGGCGTCGGCGTGGGATGGGCTCATCACGAAGTAGATCGGCCGGCGAGGTGACCGGGGGGGCGACGACGGGGCGAGGCTCGTCACCTCGGAGTCCGTCTTCGCGTGCATTGTCGAGGCTCTGGGGTCTCTAGGGTTAGGGTTTTGGGGGAGGGGGGTTTTTGAGTTTCGATCGAGAGGAGATTATGGGCTGGATTGAGGTTGGGTTTCTTTATTGGGAGAAAAGTTTCCCTTTTTTTGAGATTTTTCGGTTTTTTTTTTAAATTTTTTTGTGATTTTAGGGATGGGGTTTTGTAGGGTCCCCGGCTCTCTAGGGGGACGGAGGCTCGGAGTTTTGTACAGTGTACACATTGGAAGCGGATTCGAGGGGGTTTTCTAAAATTTGGTTTTGGGGGGCGGCACGGGGTTTTTTAAATTGTGTTGAATGTTTGTCGCCGGCATAAAATCTTGTACTGTCGAGTCAAATACTTCAGACTTTTGGGGGCTGTTTGTTTCGCTTAAAAAACATGGAAAATAGGGGAAAGTGAAGGAATGTGAAGGAAAGTGAATATATTTTATATTAATTGGATGTTTTCTTGTGTTTGGTTCACTTC
>JBAKGM010000002.1:2999815-3016245 GCA_037177215.1 Asparagus racemosus
ATATAACCCACTCCGAAATTGAATCCAAGACCGTGACAGTCATATTGTAACTTCCCTATCATCTAGATTGCCGACAGTGGGTCACATGCCTAACAACTTAATCATTCTACAAAACAAAATGTTGCAAATCTATTTGTGAGAAATGTTCAAGTAATTGTAAGAACAATTAACAAGACCTTTTAAGAAAATACTAAGAATATACAGAAAGCAATAATTTAATGGAATTCACTATATTTTTTAACGTGAGATTGTGGAAAAAAAAACATTAAAATGGGTCAATAGTAAATCCTAAGCTGTGAAAGATTATTGCTATACTTTTTAATATATACACGAAACAACATGTCGAATAATAAAATAGTTCTACGAACAATCACTTTATCATATCTGAAAGCCTAAACTTATTTTAATTCAAAACATGACAAGAGCGAAAAATAAAAAAGAAAAGAAAAAAAATATTAAGGTCCATTAGGCTTGTAAGCAATTGGGCTTAGAGCCCACCCGAATCAGCCCGGGTAGCTTGAAATCAGTTTCATGGTATCCAGCTCCTTCGTACCCAACAAGCAAAAGCCGGTTCCAGAGACTTCCAGAAACAACGGCGGCAAAAAAAAAAAAAAAAAAACCCCTAAAAAAAGCATCCAAAAAAAAAAAAAAAAAGAAAGAAAAGAAAAACAGAAAAAAAAGCAAAGATTAAAAAAAAAAAGCCAAGCGAAGGAATTCTCTCGTCTTTATTTTTCCTCCTCTCCTCGTTCGCCATTGAAATCGCTGATAAAAAAATCCCCGTTTTTCGATCGTCAACAAAACCCTAGCTCAGGTGCGATCGATCCCTTTCTTTTCTTCCTTTATTTTATTTGGCTTTATTGCTTAATGATCACTGCAATGTCAATTTCTGCAACTTTTGTCCAGATTTGATGCTTTGATTGTTTAGAGAAATTTATATTGTTAATTTTTAATTTTTGGAGCTCATATGTCACCTTTTTAAATTCAAAATTCGTGGGATGTCTCGAGGAATCTGAACAAAACTAGGGTTTAGGTTAAAAGTCTAGTTTGATGTTTAATCGACTATTTTGGTTGCAGTTCCTTTGCCCAGTTTCATATTTTTTTACAATGGCATGTTAACCTAGACAATAAAGGAGTTTTTTTTTTGTTTTTTGTTTTTTGCAAACGTAGTAATGTGTAAAAGGGATTGAGATGTACTTCATTTGTGATTCTGTCTAAATGTAATTTTTAAAAATAAATTAACAAAATTATCAAATCCAAATTAAATATTTGCTTGTGAGTTTAGATGGTAACACTGGGAGATCAGGTTCTCCCACTCGCATATTGAGGTACTATGCTATCTAGTTGATGTTGCCTTATGAATAGGTACTAGAAGTACCATTCATAAAATCAGTCGTTGGTTTTAAATCTCTTTTGATCATCGTTCTCTAAATTGTCACAATTAATAGCTGGTCTATTTTGATGGAAGTGATGACTGAGGTATAATGTGTGTGTTCTCTTCTCAGCTATCTGCAATTATGAGTTAGAGGTCCCTGGAAAACATCTATTTGGACAGTAGTAGCTTAAAAGTTCATATGTATAAATCCTAATAATATGGCGCCCGCTTGAAGTCTAGTTACTTTTGGCACAAGAGTAGGGAAAACTTTTACAAAGTTGGTTATCATTATTGAACAAATATACCTTGAACTCTCTTTCAAAGAGTCGAAACCCTTCTCATTCCTCCTCCTTTCTCTTCTTTAATCTCATAATTTGTAGGTTGAAAGAATTATAAAAAATCAGCTGGAGCCATCAGATCATACATCCAAAAGAAAGAAAACTCGAAGTTACCAACCCTTTAAGGCTACTAGTCCCCTTTGGCCACCTTCAACTTACCTTTCTTCCTGCCTTTGTCATCCTATGCAATTACTGGTTACTGTGGACGAATCCCTGCTACATTCCCATTAACACTTGAACACCTCGGTTTTTCTATTCCTGATCATTCTTCTAAAGTTCTAATATGCCAATCCCAGTGAAAGAATAAAGCATACAAAAATATCGTAAAGTGTCTGACTTCAAAACCATACCCCTCTTCAAATGTATCTAGTTTCGTTCCATTATATCAAGTTTACCTCAATATTTACAGTGAAAATGTGGGTTTAAAAGTTTCCATGTGGGTTCAAATCGCTTCTATCTCACAATAAGCTAACTTCCATGTCAGTTGTGTGGTAGATGAACAGGCTTTGTTGTTGTCAATGTTCATGTTATTATCTCCTTGTGCATTCACCTGATGTGTATTAATGTAATATTGTATGCACAACAAAACATGGATGTTATCTAAAAAAGCAATAACATTTTTATTTGACCTATTTAACCCATTATGTTAATATTCTTTGGAAGAAGAGAACAGCATTGTACGCTTGTTGGGACTATTTCTTTGTCAGTCAGTTGCAGGAAAGACATGGGGACTTGGGAATGCCCTGTTTTTAGATAGGTGAATGAAATTTTATAGACATACTGGTGCATACATTGGGGGTGGGGTGGGGCAGGTTGGAGGGTTTTTTGGGGGGGGGTGTGGAGCATTGCTGTTCTTAATAGATTGTGGATAAAAGGTATTACTGTATTAGGCATTCCCTATTCAAAATGAAGAGAAGACGGAAGAGTACAACTTTGCCAGTAAAAAGAGAATGCGTGTGAGTTGATGTTTCCTTCTAAACTCAAACTACATGTGATCAAAGACTACAACTTTGGCAATAAAAGGAGAATACACGTGGGTTCATGTTTTCTTTTTCATTTAAAATAACATGTTCTGAATTTTTGTTCTATCCACAACTTATGGGCAATATAAACTTTGGTTTCTATATGAATTTAGACTCGTTTGATCGAATGAAATGAATGCAAATGTGAAGGAATATCATTCAAAGATTCCCTCTATATGGATGCATAATAATTTACAGTGTTTCTTAGACCAAGCTTGACCTTTAGTAGTCATAGAGATCATCCTATTGTCATTAGTGGAAAAGCCTAATGCTTTTCATTTTAATATTTATCAGAGTTTGCATGCAGCAACATTCTACTCACTCCTGTTGTTTCCTCTCCCTTTCTAGTTTCTTCTATTTGTTTTTGAATGTATGGTTACTTTTTTATTACTGTACAGGATGGCGGATGAAGCTTCTACAGCCGATGCAGGTTCATCGAAAGTCACTGGAGAAAATCCGGAGTCAACTGTAGAGATCAATATTAAAACTTTGGATTCCAAGATCTACACCTTTCGCGTGGACAAAGATGTATGCTATTCCTGATTGCCAACTTGGCACCTATATATACATAAAGTTCTCATTGCAGTAAATAAACAATTTCTGGATGAATTTTACTTCTGTTTGCTAACTATCTATTTGAGGTGCAATTTTTACACGTAAAAACTATTACGAAAGAAAGAAAAACTTTAATGTGGTATTTGTTGCTTTGCAATGTCACTAGTAGAGTTTTTGATTATTTTGATTTGGGTGATTGCGACCAGTTACTGAATCAGGTACTTATGTTTGTATACATTTAGTAAGTGGACTCTACTGATGGATTTAGTGAGTTTTCTAATTTAATAAATTTCAGCATGTATTTTTTGGTCTGGTATGGCTTTACTTGTTGTTAAGCAACATCTGTTACATTGAGCACTGACCACACAATCACTTTGCTGTTGGCTAAGCATAACTGACCAATGATCAGAGTTCCACTTCATATGGTATAAATCACAGCTAAAAAATTCGTCTTTATTTATGTATATATTTCTCATTTGTTTGTATATGTGTCTGTGTTTGTGCCTTGTAGAAGGACTTTATTACATACAGATACAGTACATGAAACCTCTGGGATTCTTTATGGTGCTGTGCATATGCTGCATATGCTAACCAACACCCCTGAATCTATAGGTTTGTGTTTGAGTTTTGCATGTTTGCAATACACACCCATGAAAGCTTCTAATACTTTTTTACAAAAATCAAGGCCTCGCCCCCTCTTTTAATTTATTTTTTTTGTTGGTATTAGTTTTGGCTTGTCCCAGTTAGTAGAATTCGAGCCAGGTTAATTTGGTAGGATTAATCTAAGCTGTGTTTTATTTGAGAAAAGATAGTTACTTGTGAAGTATGCTCTAGTTACTTGTGAAGTATGCTTGACCATCTTGTCTCTTCTAGTGAGTTCTTTCAGACCTGAAAAGTAGGGCTAGTGAAGCATGATAGTAGGTTGTTGACAACATCTTATTGTTGTTTCATCTTCCAGTCATTGGTCCTTAATCAGATAGTTTGCGAGGAGAAATTTGCATTTATAGATTTGTCGGCAGACATTGGATTTATTATTGATCTTTTCTGATGTCAATGCTTTCTTGGAACTAACATATTAAACATATTGAGCACATAACATCTTATATGTCTAAGTCCAGTGATCCAGAACTCAGTGGAAACCGGGAGGTGTTTGTGTAAGGTTTAACCCACTAGTCCTTGTTTGTTTGGTCCAAAGTTTGCCAACAAATTATCAATTTTTGCCCCCCTATTCCCTTTCATGTTTTCACAAGAAAGGTCAACTAGTAGTTAATTTTGTTACGAGAATGACAGTGAGCTTCGTGTTTGACATTGAAATTTCTTTGTTGTAACCTTTTATCCAATTAATGCTAAAAAAGTAAAGCTGTCAGCCAATTTATTTTTTCACTCGGCTGGGATTATTCTAAATTTCAGTTGCGTTTACCAATTCTAGCAGTTGTCCGCCATATTTGTTGGAGGAACATGGGAATCTTTGTAGCTTCTGGTACTAGCTGACAATTATTTCTGTCTCTTTTTTAAAACACTAAGCTTGCCTCATGTTTTACCTTGAACTCTTTCCCTAGTTTGATAGCTGTATACCTCCTTTGTGCAAAATGAAGCTTAGATAAATTTGTTCATAGCTCAAACATTCTTATTTTTATGCAGATGCCAGTACCATTGTTGAAGGAGAAGCTCGTAGATGTGACTGGTATTCCTGTGCAACGGCAAAGACTGATTTATAGAGGGAAGGTCCTGAAAGACGATCACCTTCTCTCTGAATATCGTATCCTTTTTTTTTTTGGATATATATGATTTAAGAGAAGAAGTTTTCATTTGAAGTATTATTAATCGTAGATCTGCATTTCTTTGTGCACGCCTTCTATTTGTGTTTGTGTGTTCAATGCAGATTTTGCGTATAAGGTTATGTTTGCTCCTAATCACAATAGGCAAAATACATGGTGTGCAGTAGATAAGTATATCTCACGTTCCTTAGTTTGTATTGCTACACGGGTATAGTTTGCTATTAAAATTGTTTTTCCAGAATATATGACATGCATTAAGCAAATCTCTCAGAATAAATGATATGCAGTAAGCATGTGCATCTCACTTTGTTGTTGAATCTTTTAGAAAGATGAACTAAATATTTTTAGTTAATATTTCTATTCTCTTTGTATATTAGTCAAGATTGGTTATTACAGTTTTTATCCATTTATTTTTCTTTTTTTGTGCTCTATTTCACCTCAGCTTTATCTTGGTGATTTATCCTTCACTATATGTAGATTTGGAAGATGGTCATACACTACATTTAGTTGCAAGACAGCCAGTTGAGGGGCAATCCTCATCTGGAGTAGGTCCTGAGGGCGCTGCACAAGATAATAACCAAGGTGCGACTTGTAGGCTATCTTGCTTAAAGACAGGTTTATTGGTTGTATTTTTGTATATTGGTTTCCTGTTTTTTACTATTGTTGGGAACTTAGAATTACACGCTTATGTAAGGTATTAGAAATCTAGGAAATTTTGCACAGGGCTATTCGCAATCTAATTACAAAAGACAAGTAAATATCCACACAACAAGATTTATTTGATTTTACTATTGTTTGTTATTTATTAAAACTGCTTACCTTTTGGCTTATTAACATAGCATGCCTCTTCCTTGTGTCCACCCTGAAAATTTGTATGGAGTCTGCGCGCTTCTTTTGTGTAGTAAAGACTGCCATAGCATTATGAATTAAGAGGGAACTTTACCTTCTGATTGGCAATGCCTTCTAAGATATTAGGTCTTAGTGCTGCATGCTTGGAAAAGTTTTATTTTTTCTTTATGCCACTCTTTATGCGTTCTTAGCATTGTAAACCATAAAAGGCCAGGAGTATACATAAAAGGTACAGGAATATAGATCTATGTCTCACCGTCTACAAGTTTTTTATAGTATTTTTAAATACCCTGATCTTGATGTGTATTCCCTAGAAATATAAACACGTTGGCTCGAAACATAACTGTTTTTCAAGTGGCTCACAATCGTAGATGCATCAATGTTTGTTATTAGGGTCAGGTTGCAGTTTGGTACTTATTTGCTCTGTGTCTTCCGACGCCTGACAAGTTAATGATTATCGACCCAACTTGGTCTGATGAATGCAAGGCCACTATGTATAGTTGACGGGCTTGGAGTTAATAGCTGGAAGCTGCTTGTGTGCATGTGGACTTGATTGATAGGAGACTTATGTTATTAAATAACCCTATTCAAATTCATGTTCCTTGGGTGAATCCCAGTAGATCCTCCTGGAATTTTAACAATGATGAGAACTCATCACTTACAACCATCACAATCACTGTGTTTTCTTGATCAAGTCATATGTAATCTGGTTCTTAAATAGCTACAAATCGTTGTTGGGCATATGTTGTTCTTTCTTTCATATTTTATTAAAGTTTTTTTGGGCTAAACAAATTTTACAACACCCTAGATTTATTCCTTCTTCCAATTTGCTATCGGGTGCCATTTTCTTTGCTGTTATTGAGGGATTACAATAAAACCTAAGGAGGTTTCATTTTCGGTAGCTTATTAGTCATGCAATTTAAGCTCTTGGTCATGTATCCAACACGTAACCCTTCAAAAGTCACTAGACCTTAGGGAATGTATGAAATGGAGAGGAAAAAAAAAAGAAAAAAAAGGGAAAAAAAACTTTGCTATGTAACTCATGCGAGAGCTAAGAAAAACTGTCTGTGTGTATGATATTCTTGTTTTTTAACTGCAGTTTTGTTTAGAGCAGTATTTGATACTTCAGGTTAAAGGGACAATTATTTCCCCCTTACAGTGTTTACTTTCTCTGTCCCTTGTAGGAAGTGATTCTACTCCTGGTGCTCCTCGTAACAGGATTGGGCAGATTTCACATAGTGTTCTTCTTGGGACTCTTAATGTTGCAGACCCGGGGGAGAATATGGTAGCTGACATCAGTCGGGTATATCATCTGAAACCTAGCTCTTTTAAATTTCAAAATCGAGTTGGACACTAGCATCTATCATTTTCTCATTGATTTCTCTGCAGCTTGTTGGAGCAGTTTTAAGTTCTTTTGGAGTTTCGAGTGGTGATCCTACTGGATCAGTTAGTGGCACACCATCTGTCGCTGCAGTGAGTGATGTTTTAAGTAGGTGGGTTCCTTTCTGCATACATAAAATTCTCTGAACTAACTGTCTTTTGATGTCCCATCAGGCCTCTTCAGGTGCTGAAGCAGAAAGAAACCAGAATTCTAGTGGTAGTCCTGTATCAAATCCAATGCCATCAACTTCTACAGGCCTCAATATACCTCTTCCAGCTCTACATCAAGTTCCACAATTTCCCCCAGCTAGGTTTCTATCTCCGCATATGGTAGGACTCATTATATACTTTTGTTGTATGGGTTTCTTGTGCAGATTTTCTTTGATATATTATATTTTCCAATATCTTTCTTTTCAGACTATACCAGATTCCTTATCAACTCTTTCTGAATTCATTAGTCGTATGGAAGTTGTATTGCAAAATGGTGGTAAGTTTGTTGATGTGGATGTTTACAACCGAATAAGAGTCACTATAACATATCTAATATCGCCTTGCCTTAATATCATATGTATGAAGTTTCCCAGTCTTCACCTAGTAATCCACGTGTTCCGACCACCGAAACTCCATCCCTGAGTGCAAATGGAGCTCTGACACCTGAAATGTTGCGAAGGGTTATGGAACAAGCGCAAGAACTTCTCAGAGGCACTGCTGCAGCTGCACTCTCCGTATGTTTTCTTGTGGTCCTTGTAGATCACTTTACTACTATATTTCAAATGATAAAAATTAAGTTTCTTTGTGCATGCAGTTGGCCCCTTTTTCATTTTGATTCATAGAAAATCACTCTCGTTCAATATATTCTTTGGGCTTCTCTACTTTCTCAAACATCATGCTTTGTCTGATTGTTTATTTTTCTTGTGCCTCCTAGCAAGTCGCTACACGTCTGGAAAGAGAAGGAAATTCAACAGACACAGCAGTACGAGGTCAGATACAGGCTGAAGCACTGCAAGTAGGAGCATCAATGCAGCATTTAGGGGCTATGCTTTTGGAACTTGGTCGTACAATTATGACTCTTCGCATGGGACAATCCCCAGTAAGTAACATCAATACCTTGCATTTCTGCTGTATTTCATTCTGTAAGACTCTTCTTGTAGGTATTACTGATTGTCATTTCTTTTCTTGGGATATTCAGGCTGATTCTGTGGTAAATGCTGGTCCAGCAGTTTATATATCTTCTTCCGGACCAAATCCGATAATGGTTCAGGTACTTTTATCCGGGTATATATGCCTCATGTCTCTCTTGTTGCTATTCACCTTATTTTAATTATTATTGTTCTTTTTTCAGCCTTTCCCCATGCAAACAAATTCTCTGTTTGGCATTCCTCCGGCTTCTATGGTTAATGGGCCTTCAGGAGATCCTTCAAGACATGTAAATATCCACATACATGCAGGTAAGAACATTATATTTCTCCATATTTTCTGTCTGCATTTGCTGATTTCATTGGACGTTCAGGAAGTTCCTTTGTTCCCGGGGTATCAAATGTTGCTGCTAGAGGAGCTACTGGAGAAGCTCAACAAGCAAACAGAGAAGGTAATGGTACAGGGAATTCAGCTCTAACACCAGGATTTCCTCCAAGAACAGTTGTTGCAGCTATTCCAACGCGGCCCCCTACACAAACTAGCAGTCATGTCGTTAGTGTAATATATCCTGTTCAAGTAAGGTCTCAGCTCTCTGTTCCCTTTCCTTCAGCTTCAGCTGAAGCTCCCAATCCAACTATAAGCAGCAGTGGACAACGTCCTACTGTTGTTCCTCTGCCTTCTTCAGAGACTGGAACCTTGCCGTCACTTGTAGAACAGATTAGTGCACAGGTTGTTAATGCACTTGTTGGTGGTTCACAAAGGTCAGGTACAGCTGTGAACAGTGGGACCCAACCTCCCGTTGTTGCTCCTCAGCCTTCTTCAGAGTCGAGGAGCTTGCCACCATTTATACAACAGATAAGTGTGCAAGTTGCCAATGCGCTTGCTGGTGGGGCACAAAGGTTTGGCTCATTATCACAGAGTGTGCAAACTACTGAAGCTCAAGGTTCTTTAACACAATCCAATATGGCTAGGCAAATGGATCAAACACCCTTAATATCCAATAATGCACCTGGCCACAGTCCATCTCTTAATACCCAGTCAACTGATTCGTCATGCCTAAGAGAAGGACCTCAACAAGCCTCTCCAGGTGGACAACTTTGAAGAGTATTTTGTTATGAGTTTGCTTGTGCTGGTTTAATTGATGATCTTATTTTATTTACTTTATTTCTTTGCTCGCATTTGCTTTCATCAGATTCTGCTCAGGATGATGTTAAAGATCACACTGGAAATGCTGATTCTGCAGAGCAAGAAAGTACTTCAAAGGCTCGTGGTGTTAGCATGCCTACAGATGAAGTACATGAGGTATTTAATCGGTGTACAATTTTCCCTTCTCAATATTTATATATCGGAGTTTCCCGCAGATTTATCTTGGGCAATTGACATTTCCAGCTCCCTCAAGAGAGCAGCTCCAAGTCTAATAATTTGCACTCAAATGGAGGTTTGGGCATTGATGTGAACTCATCAGCTACTACCTCGGAGAAACATACTGCACAATTGGGCCAGGGTAGTGACAGTAACAGGGTTACTCCTTTGGGGTTAGGGCTTGGAGGTTTGCAGCCTAAGGTAATTTAGATTTCTGTAATTATGTAGTTCCATAATATTTTGTACTTTTGAATGTCAAAATATCATTGAACGTCCTCACTCGTTTTAAATGCATATGCACAGAGGCGGGGTAAGACAGAAAAAACAGTAGGGAACGACAATGTTAAACGCGAGACACCGCCAGTTAATCAGGACCCGCAGTCTATTGCTAGGGTTCAGCAACTTTTACAGTCCCTTGCGTCTCAGAGCTTTGATGGAGAAAGAGCAAATACTAACAGCACATCTAGTCAACAAACATCTTTAGTTGGTCAAAATATGAACAGTTTGCCTTTACCAGATCAATCTACCAATGGCCAAACTCAAGTTGATCCTGCTGACATGATGTCTCTTGTTCTTCGAACCCCTGCTTTCGGCAATATTTTGTCAGGAGTAGCTGAACAGACTGGGATTGGTTCCTCAGATGATTTGAGAAGCATGTTAGAACAGTGCACTCAAAATCCTGCTATTAGAAACACACTGAATAACATTACGCAACAAGTACAACGAGAGCCGGAAAGTCTTGGAGCAATATTTTCAGAGATTGGGAGTGGCCAAGGTGGAGGACTAGACTTTTCAAGGATGATTCAGCACATGATGCCTGCTGTTTCACAAGCTCTTAGGGGTTCAACAGGATCAGCACCTGCACGTAGCTCGCAATCTAACAGCCAACCTCAGAGTGACAATTGTGGCAGTGGTACTGATGACATGCTGCATGAGAGAAACTCAACGGTATTTATCATTTCTATTTTATCACTTCTAGATTATAACAGTGGAGCTGTATAGCTATGTGATAAAGCAAGGAAATGGGTAAACGATCTGCAACCAGCAAATTAAAGACAAATTTAATTTTTTTGGTTGAAATCATCAGATATATTAAGTCTGAAAGAAGAATTCAGTATTTGTGGTGCATGAATATTGAGGGTCGTGGTTATTTAGGCCCTTTTATTTGCATATTTAGTGCTGAGTTCTATTCAGTTCAGCTTTCTTTTAAAGCTAATTTCTTTTTGTATATGTTGGCCGCTTAAGATTCTGTCAGAACCCAGTTTTAGCTTGACCTTCTGCTTCTTAATATTTCTAAAGGATGTTATTTCTTAGAATTATTTTCTTGTCCAAATATCAATTTTTAATAAGAAAAGTTTCGTTTGCTAAATCCTTGAGTTATAAGTATCCTAGTGCCTATGAGAAATTGAAATGACGAGTTGTATTCTACTCATTTGTTTGTATGTGTACAATATATGTGGAGTGCTTCCTTTATTTTTTTTCCTTTCCCTAATAATTTATGGAAATAAATGGTGCTTTCTTGCCAGAAGATGTATGCTTGGTTATTTTTATTGGCTAATTAGGTTCCATTTGGATTAGACTTTGACCATTATCCCTTTGCCAGGCTGATATCAGGCGTGCAGTCGAAAGTATTGAGCAGCATGATTCCCCAAGAAATGTTTTTAGTTCTGTGCTGGAAAGTGCAGGTCGCTTGTTGGGTGAACAAAACAGTTTTGGTGATCTCGTCAATACACTTGTTAACAATGAAGAGCTGGCTGATGTAAGTGCCTCTGTTTCATATATTGTTTTTGAAGAGTCTGACCTGACTGTATATGCTTCAGTTAGTAAGTTGCCATTTGAATTATTGAGGAACTTATTGTCTTTTCATACTTTTAGTTTTCTGGTATGAGATAATTTGGCTGACACGCTGTTGGACACACTCATTGTCTGAGGGTGCAAGGAAGATTTTTTGACATAATCATGGATATATTACAGAATCTATTTTGTTATCACCATAATTACTTATGAACCCATCAGATTGGCCAGACCACAAATAAGCCTCAGCTATTGTTTACAAAAACATAATAATGATACCTACGAGACATGCTCATCCATTTGCCTGTTTTTCCCTTCACCTATCATTTACAACAATTACAGTGAGGCCTACAGAAAATGCACATTCATTTTATTGTTTTAGCATTGTGCATTTTATGCATGTTATGTAATGTTCGCGTGACCCTATCCTAACCAAGCGTAAACACTGCACAACCTTCTAGTTACTAGTAATGTGTGCTCAGGACCTTAAGTTGAGCATCTTTTTAACTTGATTTGTTGGATGTAAGAATTTATATGTATTACTGCTGAAGAGATGTTGTTTTTTTTTAAAATTTCGTTAGATTTTTCTTATATTATGAGTTAATTCACACATCATACTTTTTTTTTGTAAGAATTTATGTCCTTCATACTTTTATTTCGTAGTGCATTCAATCTCGTTGCTATGCGAAATAGTTGCATGATCCGTTCCACATTATAATCCTGTGAGTTGAGCAGTTTATTAGAACATGTACTACCATATGATATTTTACTTGCTGATAACATGTCGCTAGGTGCAGGACATGAACGCATCTGCCTACAGTATATAGATTATGTGATCCTTAAAAGTCTCAAAGCTGCCCTGCCAACGTTTTAAAGAGTTAGAACTATAAATTCGGTTTTAATTTTCATACATTTGAAAGGTCATTTAGTTATGGCCACTATCCAGGATGCTCTTAGATTTAGTTTCGTGGGCTCATAACTGCCCTGGCCTAGGTTTATAGGAGTAAAACCTATAAACTTGTTTGTATTTTGCTGACATTAAAAAGGTGATATAGTTGAGGCCATTATCCCGGATGCTCTTAGCTGATGGTGGGCTCTATCTAACCGTAAGTTCTATGCCTGGTAAACCTGGCAGTTGTGTCATTAAGTCTTCAGATGTGGATACGTCTGAAATGCCAACATGCAAAGACTATACAACAGACAGTTATTAAGTTTATTCGTATAATTCGCTATTCAAGCGTTACATGAAGAAAGGAAAAGAGTTAGAATGCCTTTTGACTTGTGTAGAGTCCAGTTTCGTTAACAAAGGATGAATAAAAATCAGCACCCGACGATGTGAGCGTTCCCAAGACCTTATTTTTGTAGTATCAGCGAAGGCTCCATTTTCTCAAGTGGGCCCACTTGCTTAAGGTGACCCAAGAGTAAATTCATCCACTGTTTTCATATAATTTATTTTCAGCTTTAAAGCTATAATGAGTTTATTACCCTTTTGATCTTACACCTGTAGGAAATGCCAGATTTCAGGCAGTTTTTTTTTTCTTATAACGTTTATCTGTTTTTAAGCTTTTATAATATTTACATTGTATTTGGTATGAGTTTCTTAAAAGGAAGCAATGTTGCAGGATTTCATGAGGATGCTATGTCGAGATTTGCATCGAAGAACCCAAGCTGATTCTACATCCAAACAGTAGCTCTGGGGTTCCTTCTACTTGCTCGGGCTCTCAAATTCCCTCTGTAACAAACAATTGAATCTGTCAATACAAGAAAAATCCTCGCTTTATTCAATGGGGGTGCTCTTTCATGTTGGGTATTTTTTGTACAATGAGGAACTTCAAACGTAGACTAGTTTCTTAAATATTCTCCTCTTACTCACCAGGCCGGTTAATATTTGTTTTTCATAGGAGTTTTCTTTGATTTGCTGGATTGTGATATTTTGTTGTTCTTACAGTGCAATATCGACGTTAGTTGATAGTACATTGTGTATAAGTTTGGGTAATGATTTTCTTCAATCTATGCAGCTGTGTATCCTTTAGGTATGTTTTGTGGTTTGAGTGCAGGATTATTTGCTTTATATTGGTCTTTTTGTAGAATTTGCTGTATTTTGTTGTGTTGCTCAAAGAATATTGCTCTTCAGCGGGTGTCTTCATCCATTTCAGCAAGTTGTTATTTAGGGCATGCTCGGCAAACTGGACAAACTAGCTTGCCATTTTTGTGGCTTATAAGTCACGACAACGTGTTTGGCAATCAGTTAATTTTGTTTTATAAGCCCAAAATAAAAGTCCTTTAGAAATGGCTTATTTTTTGTGGGCTTATAAGCTATATAGTTTGACCAATTAAATGTTAAATTTATAACTAAAACATTTAAGATAATTTGAAAGTCTATTCAATGTTCAAGTTTAGAGTTATATTTTTATAGTTATTTTAACAATAATGATAGATTATAATCCATCTATTTACTAAACATTCTCTTATTAAAAGTGGCTTATAATTTATTTTTTTTACCAATCACTCTGGTTTATATAATTCACTAGATTTATAATTCATTTGTGGATTATAAGGCAAGTTTCTAAAAAAATATTGTCAGAAATTGTCAAGTATAATATCAATGTCATAACTTTAAACAATCACGTGATCTATTCAAACTTAGCTCATGGTCCCTCTACGTGAACGTGCTTGTGTCAGTTTTTAGTAGACAGATGAACTGCCAATTAATTATTGGTAATTAGCTTAATTAGTATTACCATAGTTGAAAAAGTATTTGACATTTTCTAACAATCAATCACTAGATCGAGAGTGTTCGATGTGGTTGCTGGCCTTTTTAGCAAAATAAATGGATTCAAGTTCTCTTTCATCAAAGATATTTATTATTTTATGAAAGATTATGATTTATTTAGCAAAAAGAGGGAAAGTAGCAGTTCAAAGATACTAGTCAGCATTTATATATTTCGAATAACATAACTGTTCATTCATAAATGTATCATCATGATTCAGGAAATATACCAACGAAAAAGTGTATATATTTTAACTTAGACAGATACTTTCGAATTTATATAAACTAGCAAAATAT
Organism: Asparagus racemosus; assembly: GCA_037177215.1. Taxonomy (NCBI): domain Eukaryota; kingdom Viridiplantae; phylum Streptophyta; class Magnoliopsida; order Asparagales; family Asparagaceae; genus Asparagus; species Asparagus racemosus. Next base: position 3,014,470 of record JBAKGM010000002.1, read on the forward strand.
TAAAGCAAAAAATGTAAAAGTTTCCAATAAAATAAATTGTTTAAGAGGATCCAAACGTGGGCAAACTTCAATGACGGCATGAAGCAAACATGCCTTGACAAAGGGGTGCATGTTACTTCAACCGAACATACATCTAAAAAAACCAAAAACAAATATAGGAAAAAAAGGGACCTCTCTCTATAATGGCCATTTCTATAATGGGCATATTTTTTCGTAGATTTTGCTTTATTGTGTCGTGTTGCTCAAAGAATATTGTTTTTCATGTGGTGTTTTCATCCATTTCAGCAAGTTGTTATTTAGGGCATGCCCGGCAAACTAGGCAAATTGGCTTATAAGCGAGCCAATTTTGTGGCTTATAAGCCACAGCATACGTTTGGCAATCAGTTTATTTTGTTTTATAAGCCCACAAAATAAGCCCTTTTAAACTAGCTTATTTTTTTTGTTAGCTTATAAGCCATATAGTTTGACAAGGTAAATGTTAGGGTTAATTTTAGAAAATTCCCTCAACTATGGGGCTTATCTCAGAAAACCCCACTCATCAATTTTATCTTTAGAAAACTCTTCTCAAATGTGAGGGTGTTGTAGATAACCCCCTTCATCTTTCAAAATATGAATAAACACCCCTTAACTATGGGGTGTATCACAAAACCTCCTTTATCTTTATATTTTTTTAAATAACCCCCTTAATATTATTATTTTGAAATATGCAATAACTAAAATACCTTTGGTTGAAAAAAATTTTATGTGAGTTAAAAAGCCCAACCCAATTAAAATATTAGACTTCGATTCAATGGGTTTTGATGAGAAAATTAATCTTTAAAAGAAATTTAAAAGTTCCAATTGTTCAAACGTTACAAGTATGGATAAACAGAAAATAAAAGAAGTTCAGCGTTTCAAAACAGAAAGAAAAAAATTAGATTTGTACGAAAACCTAGCAATAAAGATGGAGGGATAAGAAGAGGGGGGAAATAAAATAAAAGTTATTTTTAACAAAAAAGTTTAAAAGGAATAATATGGTAAACAAAATTTAGTGTCTTAGGGATAGTATGACTATTTTAAATCATTTGTTCCTTTAGATATTAATTATATTAGTTTAGGGTGTAAACTGAGAAAAGTTGAGGGGGATAAGTAATACTTTGAAAGTTGAAGGGAGTTATCTATAACAACTCCATAATTGAGGGGAATTTTTTTAGAGTTAAAATAGTTGAGGAGAGGTTTCTGAGATGACCCCCATAGTTGAGGGGGGTTCCTAAAATTAACCCTAAATGTTAAGTTTATAACTAAAACATTTAATATAATTTGAAAGTCTATTCACTGTTCAAGTTTAGAGTTATGTTTTTTTTTTAGTGTAGTTATTTTGACAATAATGATAGATTATAATTCATCCTTTCGCTAAACATTTTCATATTAAAAGTGGTTTATAATCTATTTTTTTACCAAAACACTTTGGTTTATAATCCACTAGACTTATAATTCATTTGTGAATTATAAGGCAAGTTTCTAAAAGAATATTGTCAGAAATTGTCAAGTATAATATCAATGTCATAACTTTAAACAATCACGTGATCTATTCAAACTTTGCTCATGGTCCCTCTACGTGAACGTGCTTGTGTCAGTTTTTACTAGACAGATGAACTGCCAATTAATTATTTGTAATTAGCTTAATTAGTATTACCATAGTTGAAAAAGTATTTGACACTTTCTAACAATCAATCACTAGATCGAGAGTGTTCGATGTGGTTGCTGGCCTTTTTAGCAAAATAAATGGATTCAAGT
>JBAKGM010000002.1:3046399-3061874 GCA_037177215.1 Asparagus racemosus
AAATTTTTTATAATGTTTAAATAAAAATTATAGCAAATCTAATAATCTAATTTTACATATTTGAACTCAAAATGAATTTGACTTTTTTTTATAGTAATAAAATAAATAAAAAATTAAATTATTTTAACATTTAACCACGTGCATTGCACGTGCATAAAAACTAGTAAAAGAAAATGGCTCGGTCAATTTTCTTAGAATTGAGATGAGTTTGAGATAGGTCCCAATTCGCGAGGGTTTCATTGTACTACTTTTTCTTTAATATACTTATAAATCAACTGTTTATCTTTTTTTTTTGTGTCAAACCTTTACGATATTTACCAATCAATTGTTGTTAGTCCTAAAAGTGCATTTATAATAATTAAGTATATTGTGCTGGTGGATTAGGCAAACACTACTAAAATAAAATAAAAGAAAATGGCTAAATATAAGAAACACCGCCCCTCCCCCCCTAACCCCGCAAAAAAAACTTTAGACAATTATCAGAAAACCACCCTTTAACTTTTAAAATATCAGAAACCTCCTTAAGTATTGGATTATCACAAAACTACCTTTTAACTTTCAGATTAGAAAACCCCTTAAATCTCAAATTAGGGGGCTTCTGACAAAATCTCAAGGTGACGGGGGGTTTTCTGATAACCCCTAAACTTAAGCAGGGTTTTCTGATATTTTCAAAGTTAAGGGGGTCTTCATGCTAATTATCCAAAGTAAAGGGGTCTTTTATTATATCCAGCCAAAAGAAAACTGTAGGCAACAGTGAAAATAAAGCTGCAAACTTTTCTTGACTTCTCCTACTAACAGTCATCAGCTCGCTGACGTCTGTGCTCTCTTCCCCTTTCTTCCCCTTAAAAATTTGTTTGATTCAAGTCAATCCGCAGCAAAATTCTCCAGTTTCCTCCCTCTTTCGCCTCCATCGATCTCTCTCTCAAGTCTCAACCGATCATTTGATTCCTCAACCGATTCTCGAACTCAAGGATCGAATTGAACTGGGCTTCGATTTCTCCGCTGGCCGTGGGAGCATGCGCTGTCAAAACCTAGGGTTAGCCAAGGGCCCGATCAAGAGATCTTAACGAAGAGGAATCGGTTCCCCATTTGGTAAGATTTCAGACCTTTGCTCTTTAATTTCTGTGGTTTTTTGTTATAATTGGGGCTATTTTGCGTAGTAGACCTAGAAATGGATCTTTGAATTGATTTGATCTTTCAGCGACGTGAGATTTTTCCTTTAAAGGTGGCTCCTTTTGTTAATAAATGCAATCTCTCATGGGGAGTGGTCTCATTTCCGTGTTTGTCTGTAATTAGATCTAGTATCTGTAGGATGTTGATATCTTACTCAAAACATGGAGATAAAAAGGTCCTGTTTTTGCTATCTTGAGAAGATGAGTTTATCGGCGACGGCTGATTGAGTGGTTACATTGAATAGAAGAGTGGGAAATGCGAGTTCGGAGAAAAGGCGATAGGAATATCATTAGTAATTGGACGATAGATGTCCTTTGTATAGGCTGAGGACCAACATAGGTGAGAAATTTATGCATGTTAGAATGTCATATATTGGCGGTGATAGATTTTGTCTCGCCTAGGCACACCTTTGGATTCGAAATCTTCGGTCATTCAATTGATGAAAGTGGGCTTTATATCACCTTTTATATTATGATTAGGATGTGCCATAGTAGCCCACTGAGGATGCTTCGAGACATAAAAAAAATTAATTGGTGGTTGGATTGGAATTAGAACCATAAGTACACTCAAGTTGATTGTCTACTGGCATACAGTTATGAAGAAGACTTATTAGTTTCGTTTAATAGCTTTAGAAATACTGGTTACCATAGTGGAGTAAAACGGTTTGAACTCAGAAGACCCTGAAAACTCAAGTTTTGACTACAATTTTTTTTAATATATTAGTCATTTTCTCTTTACCTGGTAAGACCTATCTTGTATACCCATTTGATTACTCTATTGGATTCAAGACACTTAAACTCAAAAAGGCCACATCTTGTCATACCTATTGAGACCATTTTGAAGCTTTAACCAAGCTCTAAAGTTAGTTTTAATATATACTCCAGTCTCTATAGCTAGCCTGAACCATAGCTCTAATATTTTAACTTCATCATCAGACCTCATGGCTTCACTACGACCTTATCTTTGAACTGATTCATAAATTTTCTTCAATACCTCAACTTTGTTGGGGATTGCTTACTTTTAATATATCTCTTGTAGCATCGTGTATTTTGGAGATAAAAATGGACACAACTTGAACCAATTTTTTTTTTAAAAGCAGTGGCATATTTACTTGATAGAGTAACTAATCTACTTGGAGCATGCGATTGCCCAAAATAGACCCTTGCCAGAGTCTTACTTGTTTAAAACAATTATATAGCTTTCTCTCTGGTTGATGTGGGAGGAAAATTATTTTGTATCATGCCCTCAAATGCTCAGTTACTTTGATCTCGAAAAAACTTCATCTTGGCTCTCACAAGACACTTGAAAAAGTTGTACTTCAAGTAACATCAATTGGAGCTTTTCTCTAGTACCTTGAGTTCACCTTGTATTCCCTCTTGGCTCGACTACCATTGTTTTATCTCTATGTTTTTTTTTAATACTTCAAGTCCCCACAAATTTCATGTGAACCACTCTCATCTTTTTTTTTGGGTCACTTAACTCTAATTTTTCACTTTAAGCACACTCATGCCCAAATATCTTTTACAAATCTTTTGTACTATCACGTGTTTATAGATGAGGGCTAGACCACCTTACTTTAATATTAATCTTTTACATTAATGACCCCTTGATATTGTAAATAAGCTAATTAGCTATGCGCCCAAAGCAGCCCAAAGGGGGAAACCCTGTTAGCGAGTTGGCTCCAAACATAATTCATAAATTACTGTTACATGATTGCATGCAAGACTATGATTGGTGATAGGTAGAGTTAGAATATTCTAACTCTTTACACTAAATACTATCTTTTGCCCTTAATTTATCATGTAGAAACTAAAGTTGCCGCACCGTAACAGAGAAGCACAAAAAATTTCGGTACTCTGTAGGGTAAACAAATTAGATGTCTTAAGTACTCTCATATTATACACCCTTGAAAAGTTCTATTTTTTTCCTAAAATACTTTATGAAATTTGCTTTAGTTCAAAGTTTCAATGACCTACATCCCTGTTCTTACAGCCATGCAACATACAAGTGTTATTTTAGTGAAAGAAAAAAAAAAGAGATAGCATGTTCTGTAGCTTTCTACATAAGCAAAGAACAACATCAAGGAAAAGTAGATGCCCAAAGGCAAAATAAAATTGGACAGTACAATATAGATAATGTAGCAAATGAAGCTTGATACTATATTTTTACTTTTATTACTATGCAAGTACGCATATCCATTTGCATAAGCAAGTCAATGGGTGAGTATGAACATTTTATTCTTAACCAACATAGTTACGTAGAAGGATATTAGGTAAACCAGAATGTACTCTTACTAGGGAATAGTGATGCAACATATTTGAAATAGATCATACATAATATTTACCTTATTGGTACCCATTGACTAGTCACATGTACGGATAACAAGTATGGATATGGTTCAGCAAGGACATCTATGTCCATATCCACCAGCAGCACATCCAGAAGCAAATGGTTTGAGAGGAAAACAAACATAGATACAACAGATATGAGAGAAACTATTAAAGCTAAAAAAAAATATAGGTTATGCGATGTAAAAACTACACAATCAAACAAGAGCCCATCGACGTGTTTGGAACAGGAACAGCTAAAAGCCTGGGGCTAAACCTCTCAATCACCAAAAATATTTTTAGATCTGTTAATCTTAGACCAAAATAATTTCAACATTTGATTGATACATATATCCAGATGTCTTTGTTAATACTTGTATTTGACCAATAATATAAAACCATATTTGCATCCGCACACGTATCCACCAAATATAGATACTTAATATCTATATTTGGTTTTATAGTGTTGTGTTGGTTCCTATTGGTTAGACCATTTCACAGGTAAATGAGACATCTTTCATTTATTTATCTAACACATGCACACTCATCCATGCACACATGCACGGGTGCGCTCTACACATCCCATGCATTTGATTTTTGCTTAAAGTAATCCTTCTTACAAGATGTGGTTTCTATTCTATTCACCAAATTTTGGTTCCTCTTGCCATTAACCTTTTGTTTTACAACGGTAACTGTGTTTACACAACCAGCCACTTCATTTGAATCCGGTCCGTAAGGTTTAGCCAAATTATACGTGCATTGATCAATTTACTAGTTTTCAGGCATATTTTGGTACTTTATAGAATGGGACCGGCATAGAAGTAGCTTGTGGTTGGACCCTGTCCGACCATCCTGTTGTACGGTTTCGACAACACTGTACAAAGGAAGGCTATCTTGTATTCTTTTTGTACATTGAGCTGACTGTCCAAACCTGAACATCCAAAGCTAGCATTTCCACATCTGTCAGGCTGCATGCATGTTCACTCTTCAACGTGCTCCTGACGTTCTTTTATGTCAACCTTAAATCTTTGTTGAATATAAGATAAAATAAATAATCAGTCTTATTTCCCACCAATTTTCTAGAAATTCCATTCCCGTATATAGTCCTCATCTTTTGTTGAAGAAATCTTATGGTGTCGGTCTACTCATTTGTTTAAGGCAAATTTATGATGTCCTGTACATGTTCTAGTTCTTTCGACATGGATGTGGATGCTACTAGTATTTTGAATTGCTTGACCCTTCCTTTTCTCGCATTGTAAACTTCAACATTTGTGCTCTAGTTCCTCCACCACGTGCAGTCTGGACCCTAATTCATTCCCAAACTCTTGATTGTGTATAGATAAGTCTGATATGGCAACTTGGTCTGGACTTCAACCAAATCATGGAAGCCATGTTTGCAGGAAAAATTGCTTTTATTGGTTTCAACATCCCAAAAGTCTAACTTCTCCCTTGCAGAGATCCTGTACCTTGAATATTATGGTGTTTTCTTCATGCATTCTTTTTATCACCATTGAGCCACAATTGCTTATGTGATTATACTTATCTTGAAAGCCAATATTATCATAATCAGGAAAATGTATATAGTTACTTCAGACCCTGTTTGCAGGAATGTCAATGGACTTCATCCTACGTATTATAATTTAAACTGAGGTAGAAACCCTAGCTATGGCAATGACCATGATCAAAGTAATAGGTTTCTTAGTGTGCAAGCTGAGGTACATGGAATAACAGTGCATGGTATCAGCATGACCACTAAAATGAGTTGATATTTGTTAAGGAAGGATATGCAGGCTTTTAGATCTTAATTGCAAAGGTCTATGGGGAGCCTTGATTCCCTTAGTTTTTACCTTTGGGTTCAGGCTGTTGCAGTTTCATTTTGGAAATATTATCTGAGTCTGATATCATCATTTCAATCTAGGGAATCTTGGATATCATATACTGGCAGATATCTGGTACATTAATAAACAAATAATGGCAGTTATTGTAGATTGTTTATGATATCATTTAGATGAGAGCCTTTTTCATGTATACCTTTCCATGCCTTTCAGCATATATCCTTTCCTTATTAGTCATAAAAATGTAGGTAAATGTTTGGCTATAGAAAGTGCACAAGGGGCAAAGGTAGGCACACGTATGTGATGTAAAAATCGTTTGTTTATGCAAGGAAGTGCTGGTCTACCTTTGCAATTTTGGTTCAAGCAGATAAAAAACTGGTTCTATGTCTGTCAATGCTGAGTTTGTATCATGCTTATGATACTTTAGTATCATCAGAATCTACGAATACAAGAATTGACTGTTAGTTTGTATAGTTTGCTACCTTCTTATTCTAATATATTTGAACTTTCTTAGACTAATCTATTTGAACTTAATCAATATTAGGGATGGAAGTGTAACTGCCTCATAACTGTAAATGCTGCAGATTTTTTCCCCCTTTTAGAGATGGCTGAGGGCTGGGAGGAACATTATGATACTGGAAGCCATTCTGATGAGAGCTACTATGAAAAGTTACGCATGGAACCTATCTATGAGTCATTTGTCTGCCCACTCACAAAGAAAATTATGCAAGATCCTGTTACCATAGAGAACGGACAGACTTTTGAGCGAGAGGCAATTGAAAAGTGGTTCAAGGAGTGCAGGGAAAGTAGAAGAAAGCCCCTTTGCCCATTGACTCTGAAGGAATTAAGTACCACTGAACTTAACCCGAGCATAGCTCTTCGGAATACAATAGAAGAGTGGATCCAAAGGAATGAAGCTGCTCAGTTAGAAATTGCTTGTAGATCCCTTGCTCCTGGAGGCTCAGAAAGTGATATTCTTCAGGCTCTAAATTATGTTTCAGTCTTTTGTCAGAAGAGCAGGTCCAACAAGCATGTTGTGAGGAATGCAGAACTAATACCAGCTATTGCTGAAATGTTGAAGAATACCAGCAGGAAAGTGCGATGTAAAGCATTAGGAACTCTTCGAATAGTTGCTGAAGAGGATAATGACAATAAGGTTGTCAGAGGTTTGCTTTTTTTTTTGGGGGTGAAATTCTGTTCATCTTCGTCATTCTGCTTTCCTTTGAAGAATTATGCCAAGTAGTTTTGTATTGCAGGAGATTATTGCTGCAGGGGACACCGCTCGCACTATTGTGAAGTTCCTGTCACATGACCATTCTCAGGAGAGGGAGGAAGCTGTATCTTTATTATATGAGCTTTCGAAATGTGAGGCTCTCTGTGAAAAGATTGGTGGAATCAATGGTGCAATTCTTATATTAGTTGGAATGTCAAGTAGCAACTCAGAAAATGTTTTGACTGTTGAGCAAGCAGAAAAGACACTAGAGAATTTGGAGAAATGCGCGAGCAATGTGAGGCAGATGGCTGAAAGTGGCAGATTGCAGCCTCTCCTTACCTTGATCCTTGAAGGTGCTTCTTACTTAATTTCTTTCTGCTTTCTGTTTGTGTACTTAAGTTTTTTCTATGCCCTTATTCTTGGTTCTTTTGCAAGTTGGTTGTAACTGCGTGCATTTGTCTCGCGATCCATATTTTCTCATGTTTGCTGCTTCAAGTCTCTTATCCCTGAGAGGGAGGCATCTTTTTCTTGCTGATTTGGTACACTGTTAATCCTTTCTTTTAGATCAGATTATCTAACTCCATGGCTTATTCAATTCTTTCAGGCTCGCCTGAAACTCAGTTGTCAATGGCTTCATATCTCGGCGAGCTTGTCTTAAGCAATGATGTGAAAGTATTTGTGGCCCAAACAGCCGGTTCAGCTCTCATCGATGTAATGAGGAGTGGGAGCATCGAGGCAAGAGAAGCTGCTCTCAAGGCCCTGAACCAGATCTCATCATACGAGTTGAGCGCCAAGATACTGATCCAAGCTGGTATCCTTCCACCACTAGTAAAGGACCTCTTCAGTGTCGGCATCAAGCAGCTACCTATGAGGCTAAAAGAGCTTTCGGCAAATATTCTCGCCAACTTAGTCTCCTCCGGTGCTGATTTTGAATCGATCCCACTTGATTATGATCGCCAAACTCTTGTTTCTGAGGATGTTGTACACAACCTTTTACATCTCATCAGCAATACTGGCCCAGCAATCGAGGGCAAGCTGCTTCAGGTTCTAGTAGGGCTCACAAGCTCGCCTTCTACGGTAGTGAACATAGTTTCTGCCATCAAGAGCTCCGGTGCTACCATTAGTCTAATCCAGTTCGTGGAGGCTCCACAGCGAGATCTTCGAGTGGCATCCGTAAAACTTCTACACAATATTTCTCCTTACATGGGTCAAGAACTAGCAGACGCCCTTAAAGCTACTGCTGGCCAGCTCGGTAGCTTGATTAGAGTGATATCAGAGAACAATGGCGTCTCTGAAGAACAAGCAGCTGCTGTGGGATTCCTAGCCGATTTACCTGAGAGAGATTCAGTTCTCACTAAAAGACTTCTAGTTGAAGGGGCTTTCAGTATGGTCATCTCCAAGGTGCTCAGGATTAGACAAGGAGAAACTCGAGGGAGCAGATTTTTTACTCCTTATCTCGAAGGGCTCGTCAGAGTTCTCTCAAGGCTGACCTATATTTTAGATGATGAGCCTGATATCATCTCTCTTGCCCGTGAGCATAATCTCACTGCAGTATTTACTGATCTACTTCAAATGAATGGGCTGGATAACGTACAAATGGTTTCTGCTTTCGCATTAGAGAACCTCTCTCAGCAATCAAAACACCTAACGAAAATCCCCGACCCTCCAGAGCCTGGACTCTGTGGGGCTATATTCCCTTGTTTCAGCAAGCCACCCTCAGTAACAGGGCTTTGCAAGGTTCACCATGGAATTTGTTCAGTGAAGGAGACCTTCTGCCTCTTACAAGGGAGAGCGGTAGAGAAACTGGTTGCTTGTTTAGACCATGAGAATGTGAAGGTGGTTGAGGCTGCAATTGCAGCACTCTGCACTCTGTTGGAAGATGATGTGGATATCGAACAGGGTGTCATGGTGCTTGATGATGCTGATGGGATTAGGCAGATATTGCAGGTGCTTCTTGAAAACAAAACGGAGATTCTCAGGCAACGGGCAGTTTGGGCAGTGGAAAGGATATTAAGAACAGAGGACATAGCTTATGCAGTTTCGGCGGATCAAAATGTGGGTACAGCTTTAGTAGAAGCCTTTAGAAATGGTGATTATCGAACGAAACAGATTGCAGAGCGAGCGTTGAAGCATGTTGACAAGTTACCAAACTTTTCGGGTGTATTTCCTAGGTAGTTGGATGAACGTGAGATTTGTGGTTAGCAATGTATATGTTCCTTTTTGAAGCTTGTTGCTTGTTTTTTGTTTTTATTTTTCCACGAAAATTGTAAGTTATTTTAGAGTTGTCGATATGTTCTTGAAGTGTATTTCCCCCCCTCCTCCTTGTTCTTTGGAAATGAATGCAGGGTTTATTGTTTTGAGTGGTATTGAAGTAAGAATGTTAATTGAATTGCGTATTGGCTGAAAACTGAAATGAATGTTTCATTTCATTTGATGTTCTATATACAGTTATTCTAGCTCTTTGACTTCCATGACTTTACATTAGCTAGCACATAATGGATCATACTCACCTATGTTGTAATTATGACTTTCTTAAAGTCCCACACAGAATCTTGTTGTCTTCTCCTTTTTCTTCTTTTGTTCCTCTGCACAATGTCAATCTCAAAAAATTTGATAAAAATCTGGAGGTTGTATGCACTAAAACTTTTTCTTGGTTAGTTCTGATGATTTCATGATAAATAAGTGATAGAAGTGGAAAAAGGTAAAGGAGATCGCAGAAAAGCAAAGGACAGTTAGCCAGTTAGGTTTTTTTTTTCTCTTCTCTCTCACGATTTCTTCAATGAACGTTGATTAAACAATACAAAAGTTATCATCTAAGGTATGAAAGCTGGCTAAACTAATCTAATTACTTGTCACTTTGCTTCTTAATTAATTACAATTAGGAGCTAAAAGATAGTTACAGAGAGACTACTCTCATGGTCAGTAATAAAATGTCAAGCTTAAATTACCCGGATTATGGTCAAAATTTTCAACTAGCATTATCATAATAATGACAAAAACTGCAAGATGATCAGATAATTTATAAATATAGAATATGCATGAAGAGAAAGGAGGAGATCATGGACGAGTAAGGTAGGAGAAGATAAAGGGAAAGATTAGAAGAAAAAAAGACTTTTTTTTTTCCATGGATCAGCATCATGCTGTTTTGAGTCCAATCATTTATTCAAGTATAAAATAGTGTTGTCATACCAGAAGGAAGATGAGGTGTCTATAATAAACACCAATTTCATATCTACATTGACGCATTTTGAAAGGTCTGAGCTTGAGATTAATTGATAATAAAGAAGGCTAACATTCATATATAAAGATGGACATACTAATATTCATATAGGTTAGGATATAGGTTAGGGAAAGTGTAGAAAGCTTGAAGTTTGTTTGAGAATCTACAAAAAGGAAAAGCAAATATTGAAAATGACTCAAAGAGAGGGTCTTCAACACTTTATATCTACAAGCATGGTGTGATCAAAAGAAAAGCAAAGAGGAGGAGATCCAATAAGAACAAACATAGAGAGAGAGAGAGAGAGAGAGAGAGAGAGAGAGAGAGAGAGAGAGAGAGAGAGAGAGAGAGATCAATAGCACCGGTCGGTCTACCACCAGGGTTTAGGTTTCATCCGACGGACGAGGAGCTTGTTAATTACTACCTCAAGAGGAAGGTCCATGGCCTCAAGATTGAGCTTGATATCATTCCTGAAGTTGATCTTTACAAATGTGAACCTTGGGAATTGTCTGGTTTGTTCTTTTTTTTTTTTCTAATTAATTTTTTAAATGTTAGCTTTGTTCATCAATATAAGTTATTTCTATATTAGTTATCATGAATCATGCTAATGGATGCTTATATTACATGAGTGACATTTATTTTAATCATAATCGTCTATTATTTGGTGGGTACTTGTGATTTATTTTGAGCCTAAAATTGAACATGAGCGCAAAACTAGGGAAAGCCAATTAATTATGATAAAAACTAGTTTTTTTTTCTTCAATTTTTTGGGAGATGGATAGGATCCAAAATTGTGATAAATTAGCATTGCTTCTTTTTTTATATCGAAATTTTATGTTTCGGGGATAATCATTTATTACATTTTTGGTTCAAATTTAATTATTTTAATGCAAAATATAAGTGCGCTTTTTTTAATTTCTTTACTTAATTATGTAGATAAACATTTTATTGGTCCACAAATTTTATGTTCTTGCCACTGTCTAATTGATCCATATAGGTCTTTAGTGGACACCATTAGAGGATTGCCACAGTACAAGAAGATATTAATCCCAAATTTTTAGAGCCGCCGTTATTTGAGTCCTATATATTATTCTCTTTTGCTCTTTTAAAGTCTATATGTGTTCTTTTAAGTTAACCATTATCATATCATTATTAATTATTTGCAATCAAATTATCTTAATCCTACTTTAGTCATTCTTATCACATTAACTATAATTTAATCATTTCTTCTAACTGATGCATTTAGCAGTTCCACTTGGTCAAATCATCTCAGTCGATTCTCTTAAGTACTGCATTTAGTTGGTCTAACATGTCAGTTAACCAAGTGACATTCCATATTCTTGTTTTCTAAACACATATTAGTGACTTACTACAAGAAAAGCTCATAATTCTCTCTTGATATCTTATGTTCCAGATAAATCATTTTTACCAAGCAAAGATCCAGAGTGGTATTTTTTCGGACCAAGGGACCGAAAATACCCAAACGGGTTCAGAACCAACAGGGCCACCCAAGCCGGATACTGGAAATCGACGGGAAAAGATCGTCGGGTTCGTTGCCAGAACCGAGCAATTGGCATGAAGAAGACCTTGGTTTATTACAGGGGTCGAGCTCCTCGAGGAATTAGGACTGATTGGGTCATGCATGAGTATCGAATTGATGATAAGGAATGTGAAGATAATACAATGGGAATGCAGGTAGCGTTATTGATAATTTTACTAGTGGTTCAACTTACTAGTTTCATCGTTGCGAATAGACCCCTTGACTCTTGTTGACTTTTTTACCGTCAGACAGACTCACTAATTTCACCATTTGGGGTAATATCTATCAAAATTTGACCAAGAGTAAAAGATGCAAAAACCCAGGAGTCTGTCTGCAACAATGAATACATGGTTAGCAAGCTCAAAACATCGATACTACAAGGGGTCAATGTGCAATTAATCGGCCTTGATTAGAACACTTCAAGCTATAGATTAATATTTAGGCTTTTTGAGCTCTGTCGAGGGCTTGGGAACCTTCGAACAGTTCAAAATATTTGCCAATCTTTCAAAAGATTCATGGAGTTGCTTTGACAACTGCGAGTTCAGTTGGGGTTTGCTAATACGTGCTTTTGCTGTTGTTAGAAGAGAATTTGGAGGAGGCAGTTTGTGTTTGGTTGGGAAGGAGGATATAAAAGTTACAGTAGTAAAATTTTCGGGTTTCTATATAAATCACACAGAGAGAGAGAGAGAGAGAGAGAGAGAGAGATTCTTCTACGTTGGATCTATGCATGACGTGCATGAAAAGGTAGGGCAATCCTCTCTATTAAATTACCCTCCAATTTATCCAAAACGAAAAATATCAAAAAATATATAAAATGAACATTAATCCTTTGCTTCCAATGGCCTTAGTGCTAGCATTCTAGTTCCTTTTTCATTAGTATAAATGTTCTACGCTATAAGACAAATTTATCATTTGCTGCCTCTAATAACAAGCTCCCAAAATCTTAGTCCAAGCATCATATATATATACTGAGGATTTAATTAGCACCTTTAGATAAAGTTCTCAGGGTGTACGTCCTCAATGTCGGTAGCTTTCACTTTATTCCCTAAACTATAACTCCTCTATTATAATATTATTCTCATGTAATCTCACTTTCTTTGCAAAAGAAAGAAGCCAAAAGGCAATTAGCAAGTGTTAACTACATAGATTTCAGACATAGTCATGTGATTAAGATTCAGCAAACAACGTACTTTAATGTAATAATTAACATATGTCTCTACTTACTAGTCTAATTTGTATTCCATGAATTTAGGTAAATTCACTCTAATCCTTCTTGATTTATCAGAGCATATCACATAAACATCATAAAGTAGCCACTGGAGGTTAATTAAGTGAAAAAAAAAAAATCAAAATGTTTATTAGGGTTTTATGGAATTCCCGAGGTAAGTGTCAAACTTCTAAATTTATTGGGAGTTTAGTGAAATTTGTCCTTGAATTTAAAATATAAAACTATAACCCTGTATCCTAATTAATAATTCGTTCTTTTTAACCAAAATTTTTCAGTAATTATATAGCATCGACGCGCGTTGCTTTTTAAAAAAAAAACTTTTTATTACAGGACTCATATGCTCTATGTAGAGTGTTCAAGAAAAAAGTAGTGAGCGCCAAAATAGAAGACCAGAGAGAACAATGCAGTAGCTTACTGTTCATGATGGAAAGCCCACAACAAGCTGCAACCGCCGTCGATCAGCACGAGACCATGTCCCCGGATATTGTTCCGTTGAGATCGTCACCGTGCATCGGCGAAGGAGACAAGGATGAAGACGATGGTTGGATGCAATTCATCGCAGACTACGGAGATGATAGTACTCCTCATCCTTCTTCTTGTGTGGCTCCTGCTAATTAACTAATAAGAGTTTTTTTGGGGTTAATTGCGGATAGCCCCCTATATTTCGCCCAATTTTGGATTGACCCCATCTACTTATACTGTTGCAGATAGAACCCTAAGTGAAAATTTGACTCACGAGAAAGTCGTCATTTTTTAACAAATATTAGGTCCCCTGAAGATAAAAGAGTTTTTTTAGAACAAAATGTTCACTCAGGAGATCTATATATATGCAACAATATAACTTTGAGATGTCTATTCGCAATTGGGTGATAGAATATCCTCTAAATCATAGCATTTACACCCTCTGAATCACATGACACAGGAATCTAGGATTTTGGAGTGCATAATTTGTCAATAAAATAGTTTAAGGGGGTATAACTGCATCCCTATAATATATGAGGTTTATCTGCAATTAACCCTTTTTTCCCTTTGGTTTTGAGTGATATTGATGGCTAATCAATAACATGATTTGTGTGCATTATTGTCATTTGTGTAAGAATTAAAAAGAGTCTTGACAAGTATGTGGGCTTGCAATATGCTTGTAGCTTGCATGAGTTTGGCTGTGGTCTTTTTATTTGTGGCCTGAAACTTATTCTTTGTTGATATGTAAGTAACATATACAAAACAATTTCTTGTATTTTTATTCTTTATTATTATTATTATTATACATTTTGATAATGAAAGGAAAAGTGGTGGGTGCGTTGGTTTGTTGCCATAATTGTTGCATGGATTGTTAAATTCTTTGTGTTACTTTTCTTTCTTGATTAGACATTTGTAGAGCATGAGGAATTGGCTGTGAGCATGATCATATGATCTTTTTAGAAACATATTATAAAGATGAAAAAGCGAAATATGAGGGTGGAGAAAATAGAGATCCGATTATTTTCTAGACGTACGAAAGAACATTAACTGGATTCTAGATAGAAAGTTAAGGTGTGGTTTGGCAAGAGGTTAAGAGATGAGGGTTAAGGAGAAGGGTTAATTTAGTTAACCTATTATGGAGGGCTAAAAATAATTAAACTGTGTTTAGATTGGACAAGTAAGATGAAGGGTTAACTTTTTAGTGTTTGACAATTAGAGAAGGGTTAAGTAGGTTAATCATGCTAAATTTTTAAATATGTCAACTTTAACCTTATTAAAGTTCAAAAATTTGTTCTGACTCCCTCTCAAAAATGCAAGTACACAACAAATTAGAGATTGCACATATTCATAATTTATAAATTATATAAAGTGTCATTGGAAAACTTTCAATAAGTAGATTATAAACTTGCAGCGCAAATTGTTCAAAAGCAGCTATATTTATCTCCAACTTGAAGAATGAAGCCATAGATGAATAAGTTCCAATTTAGCAAAGAAAAATTAGAAAAATAGCTATTGTGAGTTGAAATATTAATTAGTATCCAAAACTAAGTAAGAATTGAAATATCAAAATATAAGTAGCATCAAAGATTGTTCTCACTGACTCCCTAATGTCTTTTAAATTACAACTAAAATATTAAAATGTCAAGATAACCGTAGCTCTCTCCATCTTTTTTAAACCACACAATTTAAAGTTTAAAATTTAAAAGCACCCACAGTCTCCCTTCTTTAGTTGTCCCACATTATTTTTTTCCATAAAAAATGCAGTTTACCATCACAATTAGATGCGGCTTTCTCATGGTCGTACCTATTTTTTTTGAAAATGTCGTAGCCTACCCTCATGATGAGAGACATGTTAAATGTTACACCCCCTCAACAAGAGGATTTGTAAACCCCTCAAAATGATGGGTTTTAAAGGTTTAAGGGGTCTCAACCGCTTATCAAGGATTAACAAACCTCATATCAATAAATTAGTGTTTGGCGGGTTAATGGATGGTTAAACCCCTTTAACCCCTCCGTTAACCCTTTGCCAAACACAGCCTAAATGCACAAGAAAAGAAAAAAAATAAAAAACCAAAGAAAATTTTGTAAAGAGCAACACTTGAAGTATACAATATTTATCGATTTCTTTTTTTTATTTTTTTTGCTTTTTTTATTTTTATTTTTTTTTATTTTTGGAGAAGAAAGGATGACACCTCAAGGAGAGGTCCCAATCATTGCCATTACACAAAAAAGGGATTTGTTACATATAATGGAGTACACCCCAAGTCTCAAGAGTGCACTCCAATGGTGTTATTGTATAATAATGATTCTATCAGAACACTCTATAAAAATAAATAATCTATACCATTCACGGATGGTTAGAGGGTTATTATGAGAATTACAACTTCTCTATTTATAGTGTATATCACCTCCACTGTTTTCTTGCCAAAAGAAGAGGCGGATGAACTCATTAGTTCTCTTCAACTTGTGATGGGAATATA
>JBAKGM010000002.1:3074526-3097931 GCA_037177215.1 Asparagus racemosus
GTAAAGAACAAGCCACCTAAGAATGGTAGCACCGTGACCTTAGCCATTTTCAAGAAATCATTCCCTATGATAAGGGAAAAGTCGTCAAGCGGGACGGTAATCACCTCAAACCGCCCATGCCAAGGACTAATTTTTAAATCAACTTTGGCCACACCCTTGACTGAGTTGACTCTAATATCATTTACTAAGAAGAAATCAGGTGTAATCAAGAATTAATAGACTTTAAATATATAGTAGACACCAAATTAACCCATGAGCTTAAACTATTAGGCCTAACTTTATAGTTGACCATTTCTTCTTAATTTTCAGCAATACGAGACATTAATATAGCTAATTCTGAGTGCCACTACTATCACCTCAATCCCAAGGGCAACATTTCTTAAGATCCTCAAGGTGACAGTTAAAGCTGTTAACTAAGCACTTAACATGAACAACAAGGAGAATGGACGGCTGCGGCGCCTAGCAATATAATATAAGGGCCCCAATGAAATAACGCGCTTTTAGAACGTGCCCCTAAAAGTCTCTCCACGTAGAAGTACAGGATGACTTGGGCTGGCCCATTACCTTTTGATCCGCCCACTTACCTTTTCCTTTTTATCAATCCATCTATGGGTGCCTTTCCTCTTTTTGGGTTTATGCAGTTATGCTTCTCCTCCACTTAAACCTCACTCTTCCCCTCAAAGGGCTGTTTGTTTGGTCAAAAAACATAGAAAGTAAAGGAAAGAAAACTGATAAAAAAAATTTTTATTTTTTTTCTTCATAATCAAATGTTTAGTTTGTAAACTAAAAATAAGTAAGTGAGGAAAAATGAGGCGCCAACTAGACATTTTACTTAGAAAATTTTCCGCTCTTTTGAAGCCGATTACGGGGGGTAATGAGAATCAAGTCACACATCAACTGTTTTCTTGTCTTTTTAATTTGAACCAAACTAAGGAAAGGGATGGAAAGTAATTATGCCCCATGTTTCTTTACGAAACAAACACAAAAAATAACAATAAAGTGAGGGAAACATCAAAAAGTGAAGGAAAGTGAGTTTTGGAAAGTGAAGGAAAGTAACCAAACCGCCCCTTACACCACCAACCACCAATATTTCCATAACAATTTAATCCAAGAATCAAATATATTCATGAAGGATGATAATTACATAAAAAGAAAATTTTATTTTATCTATCGGATTCATTGCACGGGATCAATTGGTTTGCGCGTTGCGTCGCCAAGAAGTTTGTTGCATGTAATGGTTTTTGGAAATCCATACTCAAAATCTTATCTGTTTGCATACAATATCGAACTAAATTTTTGATTGCTTATACATGAATATTGAGAATATCAAGAGAGAGAAGATTGTTCACAAATCCAATTAAAATCAATACAATGTTTGTGGGTATGATCTATACATTCAAAGTAGTTAACCTCAAATCTTTTATATGATAATTATCAATCAGACAACGTCAGAATTTTAAACTTGCGAACACCATTTTCCACTACAAAATTGCAAAATCCATGTTGAAGTTATGAAAATAAACAACCCTTAATTACAGTGAAACAAACAGTTGCAACTGCTACAACTATATCTATAATTTTGTAAGTTACATTTGTAGTTAAAAATTCCATATACCAAAATTATTCATAATTCAATTTCTTTATTCCCCCTAATAAATTAGAGTACATATGCTCTAGGATCCAAGTTTGATTATAATACTAGGGCAATATAGTAATTGTCCACGTTGGCAAATGGTATGAACATGCAGAACTGAACTTGAGCTTCGCAAATCAGAGCTCAAATATGTTCTCTTCGTAGTGGTTCACATGGCTTTAGGAAGCAAAAGTGAAAAAAAAACAAAATAAATGATATAAAGGAATAGTGTTAGGATAAAACTAATAAGATTATAACTTCGTAAGAAGGAATAGTGTTAAAATTTTGGGTGGTATTGGGATCGATCCTTGAGTGCCCCCATTGAAATGATGGGTGGCGTCCGAAAGCGGCAAGCAAAGTTCTTCATTATTTGCCACGAGATAATGCTAGTAATAAAATAATAAACTAATATTTTATTTTATTTTAAAATTGGTTAATTTGAATTCATCCCTTAAATCATGGTATTTGCCAAAAATACCCTCCAAATCTCTGTATTTACAAAACTACCCTTCAAATTATCAATTGTGGAAAAAATTACCCTCAAAGCAATTAGTCGTCAACTTTGATAAGCTAATTTGTAATCGCAATGTAGAAATTATCAACAAAATAGTCAATTTTTTAGCACCAAGTTAACGATTTGTTGATTTCAAAGTTGATTTGAGGGGTAGTTTTGCAAATACTAAGATTTGGGGAGTATTTTTGCAAATACTCATCATATAAGGGGCATATATGCAAATAACCCTTTAAATTTTGAAAGAGTATAAGCTTCTAAGGTTGGTTAAGGGTTTTTTTATAATATGAATAAAGGAATCAAAATAACCGAAAGGTAGCCAACCCTACCTTCTTTAAACTTTCGTGAGTCCCAAAATTGATCCAAGCTTTGGTATCTTAAGCCACACATGAATATATGCATGCCCTAAAAAGGAAATGTGGGCTAGGTCTATTCAATGTAAAATTATAGTATGTATAACAAACATATGTCTTAGGATATCGCAATATATTCTCTTCTGAAAAACACACAACTCTTACATTTTAATTATTCTACCCAGTTAAGACCTCATAGATTTTTGTACACTAGACAATATAAACAACTGTGAAAAACTAAATCAAATATCGTTTATGAGTCACAGTTGATAACCTCTGGTCAAATCTTAACCTAGGAGCGGTTCAAATAGCTTTTTATGGATATGAACCCTAAATTTGCTTACTAATAGAGTTAACGATGCATTTAATGTTGATAGACAAGTTCTTTTACATACATAATGACTTCATCACACTGTTGTTTCACATATTGTATTGAATTCTTACGTCTTACATGAACAAATGCCTATTCAATTCATTCATTCCCCCATAACTAATCATTTTGTACTTCTAAGCAATAGTGAGATATTCAGCAAGATACAGATCTTAAGGAAATGATCAAACAAGATGCTTAATTCACAGAAAATGTGATAAATTCTACAAATCCACCAATCAAATAACAAATTAATACAGCCAATAATTTCTCTCTTATAATTCTCTTGATACCTTTTGAAACTGGATTTACTTGCAACGGTAACACATAACTGAACGCACCATGAATCAGCTTGCCGACATTTTTGGATCAAGTTCTCATTCTTGTTTTTCCAACTCCCCCATTCTCTCGATGATAGCCTGAAAATTTTCAACAGGCCATGCAAGTAAGACTAATGAATTGACTGTTAACGCAAAACTCAAATAAAAATCTCAAAACTTGCGTAGAACCATAAATGGATATTTGCAAATCCAAAGCCCGCTTCATATCTGCATCCTTTTAAGAGAATGCAGATAGAATGACCGGAATTTGCACCATTTGATATATGCTTTGCTTACTATCTACTTATAAGCAGAATGGATGTAGATATTGTGACATGCAGTCCATTTAACTTATTGTTCCCCAAATATTTAATATGTAACATGCTAGTATAATATGATAAAATAAATATATAATTAGTATGTAGGTGCTTCTTAATTTATAAGTTAGCCAGCTAGACTCTCGGTACTGTTTAAGTGCAGTTTAGACAAGCTTATATAAAACCTGTTATTTTCTAAAATTCTTTTTATACTATATGTATATTCTTGTTGAATTGAACATTATCTGAATTCAGATAGTATCCGTCGGATTCATAAATGGTGCCTAATTTTATATATCCATCAGATACGGGAGCAGATCTGGAAAGCATATAATATTTTATTTTGTATGAGGGTTCTCGGGGTATCCATACTGAATCCACTCCCTTTATACCTCAACTTCTGGGTATGTTGAGACTGGAGTAGAGAGGAGGAGGTTACTTATAGTTGCATGAAGGGACCATGTGACTGGATTTTGACATACTAACATTAACAGGCAATAACAACTTTTACCATTAAGAATCGTGATACAATCTACGAACAAAAAAGATAAAGCGGTTATCGATCCTTCCAACAGAATGTCCTTTGTGAACATCAGAAAGGATTCATGAACAAGGAAGAAAGAAGCATATTTACCCCCAAGCATAAGGTACCCTAAGCTTCAAGCAAAATTATATCTAGGAGAACCTATGAGCCGATTTGCATAATCGAATTTATCACCAAAGAACTCTTTGGGGGCTATCAACTAAGCAAGAATATTAGGTATAGGGACCCAAATGGTAGTTCTTCAGGGTCTCATTTCCAAGTTACTTGCAACTAGATAACGACATTCTCAAGATCATGGACAATATAACCTCATTGTACTAAAGGACCGCATAAATAAGCCTACACACAAGGAATATTCCAAATCAAGAAGTAAGAAATGGGAAACATTATAGAAACCTTACCCTCTTGCTTGTTTCTTGCAGCTCCCCAGCAAGAATAAATTCATCAAGTATCAAATACACCTTCACAGGAAAGACTAGTGTGAGTACTTGTAGGTTTAGTTAAAGAAACTAAAAGCAGCCAAAGAAAAATCTGTAATTATTCAACACACAGAAGATGCCATGTACAATTCAGGAAAAATGATGCAGTATACTGTTATTCATGTAATAGTAATTGTTAAGAGAAAAGAGTCAAAGTTACAAAATTTTTTGTGCCATTCAACTGAATTACAGAGTCATCCAATAATCTGAATAACTAGATTCCTTAGAAACGGGTACCATTAGACCCAGAAGGACATTGCAGACCATGAACATTCGTTGAGTGCAGTTTTTTTAAAGATCCTAGCCAGCAATAACCTTGCTATAGCCACAAAAAAGAAAAAGAAAAAGGAATATGTCAGAGCCTACAAAACATAAATCCCCATGTTGTGACTTAGGATAGTTCCGAGTTAGCAGTGATATAGCAGCTTTTATCCTCTCAACTTGGTTTCAAACAAGGAATGCTATAAGAGAAAACTGCAGCAAGATAAACAGGGTGATCCACGAAGTTTATCATTGGACATCATAATGAGAGCAAATACCAATGATGATTGTTCAGCGCATCTACTGGTTGATTTTCAAAATTCTGAGTCAAAACGAAAAGTATGTATCCTAAAGTCTTCAATGCTATCAACAGAAAATAGCATTCTCTGGAGCATTGTAAAAGTAATGTCCCCATAGAAGGTAGGTAAAACTAAGTAGAAGTGAATCAACGAACGAATACCCATGAGGTAGAAGGAAATTTCTCTAAAACAGTTAAAGAACAAGCAAATCTTTATGGATCCAAATGATTAAAAAAATGTGGCAAATAATGGGTGTAGCGGAAACGAAATACTCATATGGATACGTATAATAAAGGAATATCATGTAAAAAGGGAAAAAGAAAAGGAGTGCATCTGTAAGAAGTTAAAGCAGCTTCTAGAAAGGATTAAGATGAGCAATAATTGCTCAGAAGGTGTGTGCGTTTCTAATGTCCTCAATGCTTGATTAGCTTCTCTGGCAGGTAGTCTTAAAATTAAAAAACCTAAGCCAGTGTAAACAAGGGCAGAACCTCCTGATTGAGACTATGACTTTTATGATAATTATCCAAGCCTTTTCCACTTCATTGGGTCCGCCTTGGGAGTATATTTAAGAAGAACCAGGCCCCCACATAAAACTTCTCAAGATTTAATGAACTATCCACCTTGCATCAATCATACATGAAATAGTTCTCCTCAATGACCAAAAGAGAACATAGTATAAACATAAATGCAGTAAGTTGATAGGCAGTCATAACCCTTAAGGCTCCATAGATTTTAAGCTTACAATCAGAAAGCAACAACCTGCAATTCTCTACACTGCAAAAAATCTAGAAGAGCCAAAACAATACGATTGAAATAAGAAGGCATATCAACACAAGGGGTGTATATGCATTAGTGCCAAAAAAATCACATTTCCAAAATTAGTAAATAAAATGAAAGCATGAGCTGCTGAATAGTAAAAAAAAATTTTCGTGTTATCAGGTTTGAATACTTTATCTTATTTCCTTTGCAACTTTCAGATCTTTAAAGCAAGTTTGTGATGCCATCCATTGGGAATAGAGCTGATATACATGGAGGTTGTTTGATATGATTATAGGTTGGAGAATGGATGATTAGTAATGATTCTTTAATAAAGGACATGTTATCAAACAAAATTGCTAGACAACTATACTCATACAGTGTTACACACCCAAGTATAATTGTAACCAAACCAACTAGGCATGCATAATTCAATGCACAAGCAGTAGTTAGATGTAGATTGTAGATGATTATTGTTTTATAACATCAAAGATAGTTAAGATGGTTAAGAATAGCGAATAACTGATCCTAAGAAAGATCTGCTTAACAAGCCAATCATCATATAAGGAATTTAACAAAATAAAACACAAGATTCATAAATTCAACATACCTTGTGAAAGTTAAATACTAAATCTAGCTCACAGACATTGCTGAAGAAGTGATCCAATATCTCCACAAATAAATGGATGCATTCCAAGTATGCTAGCTCATTATCAGTGATATCAACACAAATGGAAAAGAAGAGTCCAGCATATCTTCTGTAGATAACCTTGTGTGTTCGGAACTGTCATCAGAAATATAACAGCATTCACAAACGATAAATATGTCAGGACATCAAAGTAAATGAATTCAAATAGGTAGTTCTTAAGAATGTGTACTAAGCCTTATTCAGTTCTTCATCAACTTTGTAGTTTCAGTGCTAACACAACTTCACCAAAAGCTGTTGTTTATTGTCTCTCAATAGCATTATATGTCCACCAAATATTTCTGATTTTATATTGCATAAATGTGCACTTGTTATCTTATTAACACATCAGAAGTGTCTTAACTGCCCAGCAGTTCGATCTTATTAATTCTATCACTCTTTTCTTTTTGTTAAATTTCATGTGACATATTATCAGCAGCACAGTCATTAGCATTATAGCGGCACGCGCGTTTAGGCACTGAATCATGTCATAACGCAGGCACGAAAAAGATAGGTGTCAGTGTTATCAAAGGCGCATGTCTCATTGTGCCTCATGCGCCCTGGGATGCGGGGCGGTGGCAAAGCGCTGTGGCAGAGCCTTTTTGCGCCTCGAAATTGCGAGGGCAATTCGTATAGGACGCATGCAAGCAATAGCCTCATTTGTTCTTTAACATTTCAAATGGGATTTTGTACCTGATAACCTATGTCCCACAAAGAAAAATAAACTCATTACGCCATTTTCTAGCCTCATTGAGGACCCCTAACTCGTCCTCATTTAATATTTTGATTTGTTATATTCTTAATTTGACTTTTGATTTGGAAAATTTTGAACTTTACTACTATTGTGGGCATGTTAGCATTATGAATTAAGACCTTATGTGATTTGGTAGTAGATATTATTTATTTGAACACATTCTTATGTGAAAATTCATAAACATGTTTTTTCATGTTTAATTATCCATATTAAAAAACTATGCGCAGTGTGCACCTCGCTTCACTCGAACGCGCTCATCGCCTTGCGCGTTGCGCATGTGCTTGTAAAGGGACTTTGCGCCCCACATCGTGCATCGCGCATTGATAACAGTGATAGGTGCTAAGCCATCTATTTTAAATTAAGTGCTACTGCAACACTATCCTTCCACATTGATAAATGAACATATAAGTCTGCCTCTACTCATCATTGCTCTATCAAGGATGATCCTACGTATTTTCCTGACCGTCCATTTACCGCTTCTGCCGCGCATGCCCAATCCATCTTACATATACTCTGTAATCCTCAGAGAGAACTCCTATAACATCTTAAAATGCATTCACCAATTATCCTATTTTCCAATGTTTTGCATTTGTCCATCTCAATATTTTCATCTTCTAAACATATTGCTTGCTGTTTGCTAGAATATATATTTTTAAGGTAAAGATGAGTCCTACAAACGGCCTCTTAAATCATTAATCTCAAAGAACTTCTCCATATTGAACATCCTCCCTTGATTTATGGATGACACCATCCCAAATTTCAACACCGTGATTAATAGTTAACCTTGAATAAGGAAAATGGTTACTCCCAAATATTTCTAGGCCAACAATGCTCTACATTGTCAGTTCTTCACATGGTCATGCTAATAAAGTTGTATCACATATTTTTATCTTGCTAATTGGAACGCCCTTTCTACAACTAAATTATCGCTTTTATAGTATCCTAAATTCGTAAAATATGCACCAAAAGACTTTTACCTTGGATATCTTTAAGTTTAATAAATTCATTCGCCTGTCATATGTAAAAGTACCTAATCTAATCCTCAGTGAAGCCTAAGATGTAGTATGTCCATACTTCAGTTATCCTTAGCAATTTTCAACCACGGTTTCTAGTCTGACCTATGTCCTTAATCACAACAATGTAAATACCAGAAGCTTATTTCTTTACTAATCCACCATATTAGTTTCTTAGGGACTTAACAATTTTTTTTCCTAAATCGATAACAACCACTTGAAAATATCTTTTATTCTACAACTTTCAATACATTATTTTAGTATGTAAATAGCATCCATTATCATCTTACCAGACTTACCTAGCATGGAACCAAATTTATTTTTAGACGATATTTTTCCCTTCTCCCGTGAACTGTCCTCAAAGAACAAACTCCAAGAAATTTGTCTATAAATTTGATTTCACACTCCTTATCACAGCACAGTTAGCAAAAAAAAAATTGCTTCTAAAAGTGTTCTGCTTCAAACTTTGATGAAAAAGAATCACATTTGAAGTGTCAACTTATACTCGCCATTTACAGTTAAACAATTTCAATATCATGAAGCAAAATTTTTCATTTGTAGTTAAGTATAAAGAGCATCCTTGAATGTAGTCTATTAACAATTTACTTAAAACTAACAATTCGAGAAAAAGATCCAATCTTTTCGCAACATACCTCAACAAAATTGGTGAACTTAGGATCCCTGTTGACCACCAGCCGATGAACCTAACAAATTAAACAAGGACAAATATTAAAACAAAAATCGCAGAAAATGTCCAGGTTTATGCAGAGGGGAAGAGATGAGACCTCGTATTCGACCTTGTGCTTCTCTGATTCTTCGAGAGGGACGTAGTATTTAGCAAGCCGAGTCTTTCCTTGTCTATTTTGGAGCAAAATAAATCGAATCTGCAATAAAAATTTGATCTTTTCTGCATTAGAAAAGAAACCCAAAGAGAATCGATTTCAAAAGAGAAGATTTGTGGGGAATATACCATTTTGAGGAGGAAGAGAGAGGGAGTCAGCAGAGGATCAAATTAGTGTCGAATTTGGATCAGAACAAGAACAAATTCAAGAATTTATGGATTAGGGTTTTTTGCATAAAATTCTAGTTTGAGGAAAGGAAATTTCTTTGCAGATTTGGGCCTACCATATTCACAAACCTGTGAAAAGACATAATTGCCCATTAAGGGAGTTCGGATTCAAAGAGAAGAGGGCTTTTTTTAATATTAGTCTTCCAAAATCCAAATCCTTTAGAGCTAGTCCCCATATCTTCATATTTTGAATTAGTCCCCCAGATCTTCATAGTTTGAAATTAATTCCCCAACTCTTTTTAAGCATTTTGAGATTGGTCCCTCTAGTTAGCACTAGGTAGGGTGAGCATTAAACAGTTAAACCTGATTATACCACCCGCATAGACTGAATTTTAGTAGTTTGGTTCGATTATAGAATATGTGTGGGTTAGTTCGGTTTGAGACATTTTCAAACCGAACCAGCAACTTTATAATTGTTGACAACATACTCTTCCTTACCAATTTTCTTCTCTTTTATCCTTAAATTGTTTATTACTTCAATTAGTTTGCATGATTTTTTTGTTGATCCCTTAGAACAAAATTTTCTTGCACCCATCTCTTGAAAAATTTCTTTCTTTTGGATCAAAATAGGAATTTTTTTCTTAATTAAATTAATCCAATTGAAAAGTGAATAAATAGAGCCGAATTGACTGAACTAATTTCTATCAGTTTGGTTTGATTTTAAATGTAGAATGGTTCAATATGGTTTTGTCAAAATTACTCAATCCGACCGAACTGACTGTTTGCTCACCCCTACCACTAGGTTGAAAGAGTTGGAGGACTAATTTTAAAACTCTTAGCACATTTAGAGGGACTAATTTCATGGACTAATTATGAAATATATAAACTTTCGGGACTCAATGTAAAATATGAAGATCGGGGACTAACTCAAAATATTAAAGATTTGGGTGATTAGTATCTCAAAACCCAAAGAGAAAAACAATCCCCGGGCAATTATGAATGTGCATTGCACTTGGGTAATTTCACAAAAACCCCTCTGTTGGATGAGTTACACAAACCTTACCTTCCGGTAAGAAGTTTTTTTTTTTTTTTAATTTTAAAAAAAATTACCCCAATTTTTTCCTTGCAAAAAAGAAACTTACTAGTAATAAAAATTCACTGTGTCACAAAAGTTTAATTCACTTGCGCGAAGAGACATGGAATAATAAAAGAGTACCCTACCGTATTAAATATATATCCTACTACATTGAACAAAACTAAATATTACAAAAGGGTTACAATTTGTATTAGGATTCCTATATGTTTAAATCACCTTTTCCCTATGAAAAGAGCACGCTAATAACTCTTCTCCTAAAAACAAGAAAATTTTCGGATTATTGCCCTCTCTCTCTCTTTCCGTAATCCATGGCAAGCCCCCGTACGGCTCGACGGGCAAACGACATCGAGTCCGGCGCCCGACGCGCCAGTCGCAACTGCAACCGCCGCCGCCGCCTCTTCCTCCTCTACGTCATCGGATTCACCCTCATGCTAATGGCCGTTGCCGCTGTCGCCCTCTCCTTTTTAAACGACTCCACTCTTCCGCTCTTCTACTTTCAGTCTTTCCATATTACCTTCGGAGATAAAGTGGACCAGTTCGCTGGTCCAGTTACAGTCAATATCTCAAACCCTAATAAGTTCCGTTTTCGCCTTGTCAACGGACGGTACACGTTATGGCATGCTTCCCGCCCTATAGGCGGAGGCGTTTTCTCGCCCGTAGATCTTCGTGCACGTGGAGTCAGCACGGCGGCGACGTCGGCGTATTTGTACAGTATCAGTAGTCCCATACGTGATGAGCTGGTGGAAACGAGAGATAGAGGAGCAGTGTTTGACGTGGAGATGCAAATCAAAGCGAGAGTAGGAGTAGGGTTGATCGAGACGAAGATAAAGGATTTTTACGTTAGTTGTCGTGTGAGTGTTGATAAATTGAGTGAGGATGCAAAGGTTAATTCTTCACAGTGTCGGAGTTATTATAGGTAATCTTAGAAGAACTTTTTTTATTTTTGGTATTTTAAATGAATACTTGATTAACTGTCACTGATTATTTATTGTCACTGATTTATGAAGTATTTTGTTGTCTGAGAATTACTTCATTGACTCAAAATAAAGATGTTGTATAGAGATGTCAAAATCCGTAGAGATTTCTTCTTTAAAACGAATTATGGTGGCAATTAGGGTTGAATCTCAACCATCTGATCTAATTTTCTCCTTGCGACTTAGATCTTAACCTTTGATCCAAAATTTTGGAAAGAATTGGATCTTATTTAAATCAAACTTCTAATTAGGAGTCTTAGCCCACGTTAAGCTAGTATAGGGTTGGTGGGCATGGTTGGGTTCTGAATCTGGCTCGGATCTGAAATGTGTTGGATTCAAGTCGGGCATGAGTCCATATACAATAGTTTAATGCACTCTATTAAATATTGGATTAATTACATTAAGCTATCCTGAATAACAATGTAATTACACAGGTGATTTTAGAGTCTATGCATCTAAATGGATAACTATCAGAATATTATGTTAAGTATATGGTGACGAAGCCTATTAATTATTATATATTTGATGCAAGGGTAAATTACACTAAACCCTTGAGAACTTTCAGCATTGTGTAGTAAACCGCCAATAACTTTCAAAATCGCAATAAATCCCCGATAACTTTTAGAATTACAAAAGACCCTCAATGAGTTTTCAAGTGTTGCATATAACACCCATAAATTAGAAAAAAAAATACAAGAAAAAGAGGCACTTTGAAAGTTATTGGCGGTTTGTTGTAATTTATCGAAAAGGCACTGAGGGTTTCCTGCAAAAGTTATTGGGGGTTTAGTGAGATTTTGAAAGTTATCAGGGGCTTACTACAAAATGCTGAAACATCCTGGGAATTTAGTGTAATTTTGAAAGTTGTTGATAACTTTCCACGCCACCCCTCAAAGAAACAACCATGGGATTTCTCTTTTTCCATCATGTGAAAGCTCACAAGTCACAAACTCTCACTCACAACACGACAATATATTAAGAGCACGAAACAAAAATAACTAATTGCTTTCTGACCCCGCATTAACAAAAGTATAAAGTGAAAGTAGGTGACCCATCTCCCTCTTGGATTAGAATCCTTTCAATTACATTTTGATGGTAAGGAATTACTTTTTCAACTATAATTAATCATTACTTACTGGACCGTTTTCGCTTATCCATAGTGTTAATTATACTTGTAATAAACTCATAATTGTTCAAATAGAATTTAGAAAAAAGGTACAATTGAAGAGATGACATCTCCACCCCCAAAGGGGGTTGTAGTTGTAAGTGCAAGGGTCGCAGCTGCAAGTTGCAGTGATGAGACATTTTAGTATCATATTAGTTGTTTGTTTCATTGAAGCTATTAAATGTAAACATGTGAAATCAATGGGGAAGACAAGTTAATACATCAAATTTTTGAAATTTGAATTAAGATCAATGGTTATCATAGAGACATATTATATTTCTAATATCAGTTCGGGGAAAAAAATGATACTCCAAAATAATCATCAATAACTACAACTATAAAATTGCATGCTACAACCGTAAAATTGTTGTCTAATTATAGGTTTTCATGTTTCCCTCTCGGAATATGATTTCTGAGGATCCATGGAAGCACAAAAATTAGCAACTAGAGAGAATTATTTCAATTGACTCAAATAGAGATTTACAAGAAAAAAGGTCTATGCATGGCAATTTTAGAGGCCAGGGGATCCACACCTTTTATAATGGCCATCTCAATAAAGATATTGGATGGAGATTTCAAAATCCTACTTCTTCTTTAGAACAAATTATAGCGGTGAGTAGGGTTGAATCTAATTTGCTCCTCGTGAATTAGATCTTAACCTTTGATCCAAATTTTTAGAAAGAATTGGACACTTACTTAAATCAAAATCCTAATATAAGAGTCTTAACCCAACTAAAGCTAGTGTAGGATTGGTGATGGTTCGGTTCTGAATATGACTCGGATCTAACACGAGTTGGTTTCAAATATTGGATTAGCTACATTCTATTCCGAAAAATAGTGAAATTACATATGTGATCTTAGAGTTCGCGTATCTACGAGGCTAATTTTCACAATGCTATTATGTAATTATATGGTGGCTCTGTTAATTTATATATTTGATGCAAGGGCAAATTACACTATATCCTCAAGAACTTTTCGCATTTTGCAGTAAACCCTCAATAATTTTAAAAATAGCAATAAACCGCCAATGACTTTCAGAATTGTAGAAAACATGCAATCAGTTTTCTGATAACCCCCATAAATTAGAACCAACAAACAAGATAAAAAGGCATTTTGAAAGTTTTTCGGGGTTTAATGTTACTTATCCAAATGATATTGTTTTTTCTTTTTTCCTTTTTTGCAAAAATTATTGAGAATTTAGTGTGATTTTGAAAGTGATTGGGGATTTGCTAAAAGTTTATGGGAATTTAGTGCAGTTTTGATAGTCATTGATAACTTTGCATGCCACCCCTCAAAGAAACAACCATGAGATTTCTCTTTCCATCATGTGAAAGCTCATAACTCTCGCTCACCAGAGCATGAAACAAGAATAACTAATTGCTTTCTGACCCCACATTAACAACAGTACAAAGTATAGGTAGGTGACCCATCTCCCTCTTGGATTGGAGTCTTTTCAATTGCATTTTAACAGTAAAGAGATTAATTTTTCAACTATTATTAATCATTATTTAATAAACAGTTATGATTTTTTAAATGAAGATGAAATTGAATGTGATTAACTGGTTCATAGCTTTAATTATATTCATAATAAACTCATAAACGTTCAAAATATTATCAAAAAGTTACAATTGAGGATATGAATCTTTTGTGCCAACAGGGTTTTTGGTCAGTAGTAATTGCAAGGATTGCAGCTACAATTGCATTGAAATGAGACATTTTAGATCAGTCTAGTTATTTGTTTTATCGAAGCTACTAAATGCAGTTGTAATTGTACCGCGAAAAGAGTGTTTCTTTTCAACCCAAAGTAAATGAGATCAACCATGAGACAAGTGAACGCATCAATTTTTTTTTTTTTTTGAATTTCAATTAAGATCAATGGTTATATAGACGTATCATATTTTCCGTAGTTGGTTCCATGAATTCAAGTCCAAAATGAATTTCTCTTTGCAAAAAGGCCCCAATTGTCATCTTTTTAAACTATAGATATGGTCCAAGTTGCAACATACATTGCGGTCAACTTCCAATTTTTTAAAGAAAAAACTCGAAAACAAACATCTATAACTATAACTTGCTGGTATGAATTGTAAAATCACATGCTACAACAGCCAGAACAAAACAATTACGCTTGCATACGACTGACGCTTATATTGCGATTACAGCCGCAGTGAACCAAACAAGAAGTCTAGGAATCCAAACACATTCCCTCTCAACTTTCACGTGTCCTCTTTTGTTCTTCTTGCTTTCTGATCTCGACCCTCCATCAAACCCAACCCACACCATCCCCATCAAATAACGGAATATCAGTGAAGTGGACGCGAAGAAACGAAGTACTATCATTTTATTATCCCCTTAAGCAAAATATCACAATCCTCCCCCCCCTCCTCCCTCTAACAAACTCCTCCACTTAATTCCAACCTCTACCAATTTGAGCTCATCTCTCATCTCTTGATCACATGTATATAAGCTTGTGCTAAGTTTGTGCTTAGTATTATGTCTTTTTCTTAAAATTTACTTTGGTGAGGTGAAAGAGAGGTATATATAAGTTTGGAGATGGAGAATGGTGGAATAGGTGAGAGTAGTATGAAGAGGGCTGAGATTGACACGTCGGCGCCATTCCGGTCGGTGAAGGAGGCTGTGGCAATCTTTGGGGAGAAGGTTTTGGCCGGAGAAGTTTATGCCCATAAGCTCAACCAAGTATTCTCTCTCTCTCTCTCTCTCTCTCTCTCTCTCTCTCTCTCTCTCTCTCTCTCTGTGAAAATTATTTAATGATTTTTGGATCAATGCTCAATCTCCAAGTCTTTTTCATTTGGATTAGTCTCCAAGTCTTTTTCATTTGGATTAGTGATAGTTGATATACCTACTATCCAGTAATATGTGACATGTAATAGTCATTTTCTTTTTTTACCCTAACTTTTGATAGGTTTCATGTTAAGTATTGCATGACCTGGTGCTTGATGCAACTCATTTGAGATAACTATGTAGAGCTTGAGGCTAACTTATGAAGTGCTATGATTTAATGCAATGTCAAGTCCTCGTGCTGTGCTACACTAAGTAAGACTTTTAGTGTGTAAGTTTTCACAAAATTTACTTGTTTTTCTATTTAGAAACCAATATCCTTTTTAAAAAAATACTAGATGAATTTAGTGGGATTACTCTTTTTTACTTATAAAATTTTACGTAAACAATAATTTCTTACCCTTAAATTGCCCAAGTTTGATAGCTACAAATTTTTAATTCAAAATGATTAACAATGAAATTGGATCGTTTACAGTGCTACAATGAATAGTCCACTTCTTCAATCATAGTTATTATCTATTAATATCTAGTTGGTTAATCATCTTGAATCTAATACTTATCTCATGTCTCATAATTTTTGCTCATCCTCACTATTCGGTTAACATAATCACAATCTTATCTTACAAACAATAAACGATTATGGTGTCGAAAAACTTTGCTGTAGTTTTTTTTTTTAATTTACAAATGGAAATCTAACTATCATAACCAGTTACATTATTGCAAACCAAACATTGGAAATAGAAATTTGGTTACAACATTTACCGTTGTAGGTTTATTTCATGTGAATTATTTTCCACTCCTTCTCTTCAACAGATTCGAGCGGCAGCAACCAAGGAGGAAGAAACCTACACAAATCGCCTATCCTCTCTACTAGCCGAACTAGAAGAAACAAAGCAAAACCTCGAAAAAGCACGAGAAGAAGCGAAAACAATGTCAAACTGCCTCGTCTCTCTCGAACAAGAGCTCCACAAGGCCAGAACCGAACTCATCCAACTCAAATCTCAGCAATACAACAACAATACTAGCCGAGTCGCCATAGACTCAGAGATAGAGGACATCAAATTCGTCGAAAATACTCCTGATATCGAGATTAATTTTGAATCTCCCTTGTTAAAGAAGAGGTCGGTCAAGTTCGCCAATCCTCCATCGATGCAGATCGTAGATCCAACGTATGGTCATGAGCAAGTTCTGGAGAGGCAGTTTTCGGTCGACAGGGAGTCGATGGAGATGAAGAAGAAGAAGAAGAAGTTGATGCCCATGCTTGCTTCCATTTTCTATAAGAAGAAAAGTTACCATGACGGTGGACCATCAAATGCTCATGGATCAAGGGCATTGGTGCAAGATGTTTAGTACGTATGTGAGAATGTTGATGAAGCGACATGTGCTACTTCTCATTTTTATTATGTACGCTGTTTTTGGGCATTTTATTTTATTTTATTTTATTTTTTGTTTGAATTTCGTTGGATGAGGGGTTGCACTGTACATGATATGCTTCTTTGAAATAAAAAGTTGTTTACTGTTGGTTGTTCAAATCATTATCAAAACACTTGGTCGCAATTTTATTTACATAGATAGAAAAATTAGCCGAAACCCCGGGAGTATCATTTAATTGCTAATAGACCCCCTCTAGTATTGCCAAATTGAACTTACTGCCTCCGCCGTCTATTATAGCATAATAGACTCCTTGAAAGAGTTATATTGTTGCAGATAGGGCTCATGGAGGAAAACTTATTATTGCAGATAGACCCTCCTGAAAAGGGTCAAAAGACTTTGACTCAGGGGTCCATATGCAACAATACAACCACAAGGGCGCTAAGTTCAATTTGGCCATAGTACAGAAAGTCTAACCCTTAAATCTTTGAACTCCCAAACTCTGCAGTGAGTTGCAAAAAGTTTTGTCCGAACTCTGAAAGTTAAGAGAGAGCCCTTAAACTTTGGAACATATTTTATCCTTGCATTTATTGGGAAAGAAAGGACAATGACAGCAGAAAAAAAAAAAAAGGCTAAATAGCATTTATAGACCCTATTTTTCATCTACTTTTCACTTATATACCACAACTTGTATTTGTTACCAACAAAGTACCTAAATAATTTTAAACTTGCACTTATATATCCTCACTTATTTTTTGTAACACTTATATACCCTAAAGTTACCAAAACTTGCACTTAAATATCCTAAAATTTTTAAATATGGCATTTGAATACCCTAATTAAAACTTGCACTTCATACGGCCTCAACTTTCCGGTACTTAAGTGCCGCAAAAAAATGAGGACATGTAAGTGCAAGTTTAACTTTAGGGTATTTCTTTGCTATCAAATACAAGTTGGAGTATATAAGTGAAAAGTAGGCGAAACATCAGGATGCATAAGTGCTGTTTAGCCCAGGAACAATAAGGACAGTTTATTTATAGGGTTTATTGAGCGAGGGGTAATTAAAGAAAGGTATTTTTAGTTTATGGAACTTTTAGAAAGTTCAGAAGCGTTTTGTGAAACTCACCAATGTTTAGGGACTTTACGCTAATTTTCAGTTCAGGGTGTTTTGTATAAATCATCCCAACTTCACGGTTGACGTTTTCCCCAAATCTCTCTCCGCCTGCGCTTTTCTTCTACCGTCGTCGAATTCTTCATCTCTTTATAACTTCTATTTTCTTATGAGAATTTGGGAGACGAGCAATAATTAACATGCCAGGTACCGATCTTTCAAACCCTTGTTTTTTTTTTTGCGAAAAAACCCTTTTTATTTCTTCAGATTGTAGTAATCAAGCGTTTTTTTTAATGGGTATTGATCTTTAGGGGGGCAGATGGAAAGAGAGGAGAAAGTAGCCATGGAGCTCACTGATGAGGTATTGAAGAGCATGGAGGTTGGCATGGCTTTCAGAGACTATGTATGTGTTCCTTCTCTTTTTTTTAATTTTTATTTTTTTTCCTTTTATTATTCTGTTCATAGCTTTCTTCTGGTTTGATTAATTGGAATTTCTGGTGCTTTTTAATGATTTTAGGTCGCTTTTTTCACCTGGGCCTTCTGAATTTTGCGTGTTAACAGTGTAATTCAGTGGAAATTCATCTGGTAACGGTTGAATTAGTGTGATCTCTAGCTCTAGTTCATGTGATAATTCTTAGTTTTTCTTCGGGAGAGTAAATTTTCCATGTTGCATTTATTGAAGCAACCTGGTCTTGATAGAATGTCAATGAGTTCCTTAATGATACCTAGAGTCTAAATTAACTAATTGTACGATCACAAATCAATTGACAGACAAGGTTGTACACTTGTAGTATGATGAAATGGCTAATAATGCTTCATCGAAGAGAGCTAAAATAGTAGGATTTTCCATTTTGGGTGCATTAGCAAAAGGACATGCTGAGAGGCATTATCCCGTGACAGTTTCCAACCTTGGTAAACATGAGCAAGTTGATCGTGGAAGCAATTGTAGATCAATATGATGGAGATGGAAAATACTGAAATCTTTTAAAAAGAGTGGAATTCGGTAGAGGAAATGGATGATGCATTTCGATAATATTTATCACAGTTATGTCTGTAACACCCCAATCTTTCTAGAACAAGAGAAATTAGGTATAGTCGTATGCAAAACACTTAACCTACCAAATAAAACTTAACTTGAAATATGATATTGCAGATGTTTTCTTTGAGGTTAGAATTAATAGCGTATAGATTTAGCCAGTACACAACCAAAAGGTCCAACCCCACTAACATATTGCTTACTTAGTTCCTTGGAAAGCATAATACTGTGAGATGATCTACTAATTTATTTCTGAAATTAATGTCTCACCCATTGGCTATGTGTCAAATTTCAGAGATATATGGCTTTTTTTTCTCATCTAACCATTTTAGTTTGACAAATTAATGTTAAAATAAGTTATTGTTTATGTATCTTTAACATAGCTGTGTGCTGGCCTTTTATTATTTTCTCTATTAGTGTATCCATATCGGTGTATCTTAGACAAGACATTATGTACGTGCAAGGGGGATGATATGGCATTCAACATTTAACCATCTAACAAATGTGTGTTTTTTTTTGGTTTGTTACTTGTTCCCGAGACTGTGTATGTTGTATTTAACCATTTAATTAAGTTTTGGTGTCTTAGTATGTGTGTCTCTGTTAGTGTATTTAACCAAGATCTCTTCACTAATATTATCTGCATTTCAGAATGGCAGAATAAGTTCAATGGATTTTCACAAGGCTACAAATTATCTAGTAACAGCCAGTGATGATGAATCAATTCGCCTCTATGATGTCCAAAATGCTATGTATGTATTATCTGCTTTCTTTTAGATATGTTGTTCATAAAAGAATCAAGTCCTAATGTTGCCTAGGTGAGAGTGATAAGAGAGCCCGAAGCGTTTCTTTTTATTGCTACTTGATAGCTTGAACTTATGAAAAATACAAGCTGATTGAATCCTATGTGTTCATTAGACAAATAAGTGATGATTACTACCTCTTGATTTTTTTTATTTTTTATTTACTATTAGCGCGTTCTTTTGACTCTTTCTGCATTAGGTGTTTGAAGACGATTAATAGCAAAAAATATGGGGTTGATCTGGTTTGCTTCACTGCTCATCCAACAACTGTTATATACTCTTCAAAAAATGGCTGGGATGGTAAGTCTAAACTCAAGCATTACATCAATATGCTTTAATATGGTATTGAAGCATATACTAATTTACCAAAACAAATCAGAATCTCTCCGGCTGCTTTCTTTGAATGATAACAAGTATTTGCGGTATTTTAAAGGTCACCATGATAGGTATCTTCTCACTTTCCCCCGAACTTCCCTACATCATTGCTATTATGTTATAGCCCTGCATAACTACAAATTTCTTTTTGCTAGGGTTGTTTCTCTTTCCTTGTGCCCTCGAAAGGAGTACTTCATCTCTGGTTCTCTTGATCGGACTGTCTTGTTATGGGATCAAAGAGCTGATAGGTCTCAGGTGCAAGTCTTAATATATTTTTTTCTCTACTAACCTACATTATACTGTTTAAAAATTAAAATTTTATTTGATTACTGTTCTAGGGCCTTTTACGTGTACAAGGAAGGCCAGCAGTTTCTTATGATGATCAAGGAATGGTCTTCGCGATTGCTTTTGGAGGGCTTATAAGAATGTTTGATGCTCGCAAGTATGAGAAGGTTTGCTATGGCGTAGGTTGAAGTTTAGCATCATAATATTTACATACTTCACTGAAACTCCATCTGTATATATATGTTAGGGTCCATTTGATATATATTCTGTTGGAGCAGACAAATCTGATGCCAATGTGGTGAAGTTCAGCAATGATGGAAGACTTATGCTTTTGACTACTATGGATGGCCATATTCATGTGCTTGATTCCTTTCGCGGCAATCTAGTAAGCTTTCCTCTTAAGATTTTAGGGTTAATTGCACATAGACCCCCGTAGTATCGTTGTTTTGAACTTATTACCCCTATAGTTTCATTTTGCAGGTAGACCCCCTGTTTTTCCCCCCATTTTGACTCACGAATTTCACCCCTGAGCAGTATTAGCCAAAATTTCACCTAGGGTAAAAATCAAAGAAAATCAATCCAGTGGCCTATTTGCAACATAAAATTACAGGGGTAGTAAGTTCAAACAATAATACTACAGGGTTCCATGTCCAATTAATGATTTTACGGGAGTAATTGCTTTTTTTCTTAGTTGCAAAAGAAAATCTGAAAATTTTAATAGGTTTTATATTGGATATTGTTAGTGATAAAATGTCGAGAGAGTACCCTATGATAGTCCCTTCTTATTTTTCCTGTATTTCCCAGTTGTCCACTTACAATGTGAAGCCAGTTTCAAGCCATGCTACTCTTGAGGCATCATTTAGTCCTGATGGAATGTACATTGTATCAGGTATAGATAATTGCTTTAATGTCCGTTTCTGTTTGTGATATTTTTTTTCCTTCCATAAATGGTTTTAAATAACCTCAGTATTGTCAATTGATTATAATTGTGTATAGGGTCTGGGGATGGTAGTGTCTATGCTTGGAACGTCAGAGGTGGAAAGGTATGATAATCCTTTCTATAACCTTTGATTTGTATCCATTTCTTCAATGTCGACCATGCCATGGATTGTGATTTTTATTTTTTTTATTTTTTATTTTTTGTCAGAATAAGTAAGCCCCTGTTTCATAGGGAAGGATTTAACAAAAACATCTCCAGATAGAAGAAAGTAAATTTCAAAAACACCCCCCCCCCCCCCCCAACAAACAAACACACACGCACACCCCACACGCTCGCGCACGAGACAAAAAAACTAACATCGTTATATCTGACTGCTCATGTAAAAATCACGTGCGTCCAATGACCAAAATGCACCTGGTGGAAAACCCTGTTTTCATATCCTTTTTAATAAATTGAAGGCAATTTTCACAAAACCCCTCTTAAGTTTGGTAATTTATTTATTAATGATTGATTCTATTTAATAATTAGATTTGTAATTTGAAATTTTATATTTTGGTCTTTTTACTAGTTCACTAACACCATTAGGGAGGTTATTTGAAATAATTGAAACGTTTGGCAGATTTTCTGAAACACCCTAAACTTAAGGGGGTTAAGTGACATTTTTGAGTTTTTAAAGTTTAAGGGGGGTTATCTCAAAATTGGGCAAAGTTAAAGGGTTTTTTTTTGAAGTTTAAAAGATATCTCCCAATATCAGCTTTATATCTCATGTCCTGATGTCCTCTTGGTTACCTGATCCATATCGGTTTCTGATATACTTTCTTTCTCATAAGTTGGTACATAAATACAACCATATGGGTTTCTTCTTTACTTTCAAGCCCCCGAGCGATGATTTTCTCTCTCTCATTGTTGGATGCTCAGGTTGCATTTTGGGCAAGTACTGACACGGAGCCACCATTGATAAAGTGGGCACCGGGAAGTGTCATGTTCACCACTGGAACATCCGAGCTTTCGTGTTGGGTTCCGGACTTATCCAAGCTGGGTTCCTTTGTTGTTATGAAGTAGAGGCGAAATATCGAAGCTCACACAGATTGAGTTTGAAAAATGAAAGAGTTCTTGATGCTGCTTGGGAGTAAGGATTTTCTTTCCTCCGGCCAAGGAAGCAGCTCAGCATGAGGCTACATTCTTTAAATGGTGTGTGATATTTTGGAGATGTTTCGGGTTGGTTATCGATATATTCAGAGCGGCTTATCTTCCCATTTCATTGGAAAAATCTTTGTATATAGCACAGTCTAATGCTAGTTGTCAACTCTTGATATTGTTTTCATGATAGTTACCCAACTGTTGTCGTTGTTGATCATGACTATTCCCAGTGATTATTTTCCACTGAACAAAGATTTTTGGATCAGTGGAAAATTGGGGAGATTATGAATGTATGTATTTTAATCTGAGAGCGGGGTATTTTTTTTCGTTGGCTCAAGTAGTATGGATTCGCGTTATTTATTGCTCTTAGGTTTGATACTGACATATATACCTTGTGAATGAAATTTAGCTTTGTTATTTGAGGGGTTATTTTTCAAAAAAAATAAAAAAGAAAAAAGAAAAAAGAAAAGAAAGAAATTGTATTTGACTTTTAGGGATAGAATAGTCAACACACTTTCACTCTGGGTGGGGTGGGGTAGGGGTAGGCGTGCATTTGGTCTGGATACGGTTCGGATAAGATGCTTATCATATCCATATCCGTTTACTCATTTCGGATATAGATACGAATACGGATATATCTCGGTAAAGAAAATTTATATTCATATCCGCTAAAATCGGATATGGATACAAATATACATGTGGATATATAAGCAGATATGCATGCAAATATAAAACGGATATAAAAAAACTAAATACCGTTGAAAAAAATATAGTTCATGCGATACAAAAGAGTTCATTAATATGTTCATATATCTTGATCGTTAAAATTAACCTTATATCCATAACCTAAATACTAAAACCATTGTAACAACATGACTAATATGTATTCAGAAATCTCTGATACGGTTCTAGATATTTCACTACAAAATCATATCTGTAACTGTTGATGTATGTAATCGAACAGTCACTAACCTCGGTGTGAGTTTAGCTTTTAAGAGAGCGGAGTCCGCCTTCT
>JBAKGM010000002.1:3097948-3109243 GCA_037177215.1 Asparagus racemosus
TGGTTCGCGCGTCACTGTCGTCTGGGAAGGAAGCGTTATCCCCTTAATCATGTCGATCATTCTCATTGAGCGTTCAGGACCATAACAGTAACCATATCCTATCGGTTATAGATTTGAGTAATCATATCCGTATCCAAATGGATACGGTCATTGATGTTTTAGCACCCCTAGGTAGGGGGAGTCTGCTCAATTAATCCTATTTTAAAATCAGAGTGCTTACTTATATCCCTAAAGTCTGTCTTACTCTCAGAATTATCTTTCAAATCTAATATTTACCAAATTTCCTTCAAGTCTGTGATATTAATTTATGTGAATAAGAATAATATACTTTTTGTCCTACTTTTTACTCCAGAAGAAATTACAAAGCTCGGTAGGCATGATGA
This sequence comes from Asparagus racemosus, assembly GCA_037177215.1. Taxonomy (NCBI): domain Eukaryota; kingdom Viridiplantae; phylum Streptophyta; class Magnoliopsida; order Asparagales; family Asparagaceae; genus Asparagus; species Asparagus racemosus. The sequence goes on from JBAKGM010000002.1 coordinate 3,098,332, forward strand.
CCTGTGCAAAATAATTAAACGTGACTCCAACGCCAATTGACAATCTAATAAAATTGAAACCAGTTTAAGCAAAGGAGACCAAAATTAAAACCAGTTAATCCTGGTTTGGTAAATAATCAGACTAGGGCTTAACCAGATTGTTAGAAATTTTTTTGGCTGTAATTAGATATTATTGTTCCAATCCTTCGGCTCAGAATTAAGCTCGTAATTAAATTGAATTATAGGCTGGTTCTAGATTAGCCTGCAAATTACCAAACTGACAATTAAACTTACAAGGTTTTTTTATATTAGTCCCTTAAATCTTTCATTTTTTGAAATAAGCCCCTCATATCGTGGAAACTGCTATAATGTCCATTAATTCTTAGCTTAGTTTTGAAATTAGTCACTCCAGTCAATAGTAGAAATAGCAATTGGAGGAATTGATTTAAAATAAATTGTGAGAATTGAAGACGTAGATAGTCCACAATGACAGATATTGCTTCGTAATCCCTCCAATTGCTACTTTTGCTCTCGATTGGAGGGTCTAATTTCAAGCTAATTTAAGAACTGGGTGATCTAAAAGCAATTTCCACGATTTGAGGGACTAATTCACAATAACCTGAGAATTGATGGACCAAGTAGTAATTTCCATGATGTCAGGGACTAATTCAAAATATGAATGATGTAAGCGAGTAAATCGTAAAAAAAAAACCAGCAACTTAAAATCTAGTCAGCATTAATTTAAACCCGAAACCCCCTCCAAAAATTCCAATTCTAAATCCAGAACCGGATCTACCGTACGAAGTTCCCAAAATACCCCTAAAAACTCATCGATTATACCGATCAACCCCCTCTCTCTCCCTTAACGCGCCCAATCGAACAATAATTTTTCCCTCTTTCTTCTCCCTCTCTCTCTCTGTTCTCCCTCCTTCCCTCTTTCCCCTCTTCAAAACCCTAACCCTCTCTTTAACCCTAACCCTAATTCTCTCACTCACTCACTCTCCCTCTCCCTCTCGTGATCATGTCAGGCGACGATGGGTCCCACTTCCGGCATCAGCCTCCGGCAGCCAACGGCGGCCCTCAGTTTCTCCGCCCCAACCGCCACTTCCCGCTCCCGACCGCCGCCGAGTCCCGCCTCTACGCTCGCCTTCAGGCCGAGAAGTCCAAGATTCCGCCGCCGGAGCCTCAGGTGAGCGCGATCTTGCGAATTCGTAAGATGAATATGGAATTCGTTTAGTTTTGGTTTTGATCTTGTGATTGAGTTTGATTTGGGAGTTTTGATCGAGTTTGATGGGTTAAATTTGGGATTGTAGTTCGACTCAGGTGTAAAGTTTCAGTCGGTGAGATTCAACTGAGTCGGTGAGATTCAACTGAGACTATCTTGGCATGGATTGAGGGAAAAGAAGTTGCTTTTCTTTGATCCTGTTCGATTTCTGTTGGATTGCATTGGGAATTGATCTTTGGTGCGAGGAAATTAGGGATTTTGATAGATTTTCTTAGGTCAAAGTTGGGATTCTAGTTCAAGTGAGGAATAACTTTTCAGTCGGTGAGTTTAACTAAGGGGAAATCTTGTTGATTTTCTTAAAGTCTATGATTTTGAGACTGTTTGATTATTGTTTAATTACACTGGGGACTGATCTTGGAGGGAGGGAAATTTGGAATCTGGATGGATTTTTCTAGGTTAATGTTGGGATTTTAGTTGAAGTCAGGAATGAAGTACAGTTTATGATATTGCACGCGAGATGGTCTTGTTTGATCTTTGATCGTATTGCAATTTGTCAAGTATTTGTCATCAATGATATGTATTGCTTTGAGTAACTAAATATATCTGCTGTTTTTATGGTGCATTTGTGATAGTTTGATTTGGAAAGACTTCTAACTCGTATTTACCTTTAAGTCAATAAATAAATAATTGTTGTCGACATGATTTATTTTAGCAGTCATCATCCATATTTTGTCTTGTTACTTAACATGATTTTAGAGATGACACGATGAGGCAACACAAACATACAGCTTGTATTGATGTAGATTATAGCTTTGAAAGCTGGAAGCTATTGTTATTAGTCTCAAGTTCAAGAGGGTGTAGAAAGCTTACTGTTTTTCTGCTCATAATCAACGTTGTTTGAGGTGTAGTGACCTTGTACTAGATTCAATTATCTGTGCCACAGATAAGATGAGGAGATAGTCTCAAATATTTGTGCCTTCGACGGACCTTGAACATGGGAAAAGGATACACAAGATGGATGAGATAATACTAGAGAGAAACCAAGGAATATGTTTGTTAAATAGGCTCACTACTAGCCTATGATTCTATCGGATCTGTAATGCAAAAATAGAAAAACTGGAACTTGATGGAGTTCATTTTTTTATTAACTTTTTTTTTCTTTTTTATGAAAGAACGCTTCACTGAGATGTTAGATTTTCACCTTTCTGTCTAGGGTCTCATAAACATTTATGCTTGAGACAAGAGCAAAAGCAGGATATTCGATCAGATTTGACAAACATCAATAAGAATTACTGAAATAGAAAGGTATTAAAGAAAGGCATGATTAAAGTTTTTGAACCAATCTCTAAAACTAAATAAAGCATAGAAATTTAAATTGATTTATTAGCTTCTTGTTATGAAAGTTGTACTTTTGTATGTTTTCTTTCTGCAGTAGAAAATAAGCGACTAGTAAATGATAGACAAAAAGGATCAAAGGATAACGCAACAAGCTTTGCAGCATGGGCATGAGATTTCAGGTCGTAGAAGGCAAATAACAATACTTTAAGATTTAGGGTAGGGCTTTTGCCTCACCTGAACAAGACTTTGATCCGCTCATGCTTGACATCTTGGTCTCATAAATGGTTATGGCCTCAATGTTAGACGAAAGGCATGAGTATTCTTATGGACCCAGGACATCTTGAAACATTATAATTTGAATTAGTGTTACTCGTAGAGAGGTCTAGTAAATCTCACACTCTTAACCCAACATATAACAAAAGTAGGCTTATGATTTATTGTATATTTTGTGTCTTTTAAAACATATTTTGATTTATCCCTGTTGGTTAGAACATCCTCATACTTTGGGCTTGTTTCTTTGTCTTTCTTTTTCGTTTGATTCCAGTTCAACTTCATTTGTTATTCAAATTCTCTGAATAATTGAATGTTATTGAAATTCTTTGAATAGATGAATATATCTCGCAGTATCTTTGTCTACCCAATTTTTTTCTACTATCGGTCCAAATATTAAGTAGTGGTTAAGCTATTTATTTATTTATTTATATTTATTTATTTATTTCAGTTAAAGCAGGCAGTGAAAGCAGGTCATAAAGGTGAGAATGTCCAAGGTAAAACTGAACAAGGGCAGAAGGAAGAAAGTAAAGCTCATATACCTCCAACCTTGCCTGCTGCCGGTGGTAAACAGAAAATCCGAAAGCCAAAAAATAAAAGACTCATGCCACAAGTGATTGGATCAGTTGATGGTAAATCATTATGGACACAGTCCTTTGAAAGTTGAGACACAATGATATATTTTAGTTTAACTGAGTCTGTCTGCAAAACCAGAAAATGAATTATTCTGATTTCTGAAATAAATCAAAATTAACGCTTACTGATTGCTTACTTGTTTTCAGGTGTTCCAGATCCCTTGGGTGCCAACAGCTGCCGTTATGATAGTTCTCTTAGTAAGCTGATACTACCACATTTTGGACATAATTTTTGTGGTGTATCTTTCGTAAATTTCTACTCCCCGCACTTATATATTTCCTGTGATCATATATCATGACAGGCTTGTTGACAAAGAAGTTTGTTAATCTGCTTCAGCAGCAAGAAGATGGAACTCTGGATTTAAACAAAGCAGCTGAACTTTTGGAGGTAGGATTATCAACTTAAACAATGCCTGTTCCTGTCCATTTTAATAAGTTTGGATACCTTTGTAATATTATACCGTAATTTTAACTTTTGTAAATTTCCTTAATTTGATAGGTACAAAAGAGGAGGATATATGATATCACAAATGTTCTTGAAGGAGTAGGACTAATGGAAAAAAGCCTGAAGAACAGAATACGTTGGAAGTAATTTCTAAGAACATTTGCTATTTTGTTTTCCTATTAATCTTAATTCAAAACTAATGTTAAGAAATCTATATAAATAGGGGAGATGATGTGATGGGATCTATGGAGCTTGACAACCAAATTGCCGAATTGAAGGTATTGACAGCAATGTTAAATCTTAGTCTTTTACTCCCTCACTCCTCATTTGCTCTTCATATTTGATATTATGGTCTTTCTCAGTGTAGCTTGCTTTTATGTGTAGGATGCACCATTGCTATGCTGGTAGTTTTAAGTTGTAATATTTAAAAAAGTGTATAGATTGTTCACATAACTGTTTCCCATGAACTAATTCTTTCGGTCCTCTTTTTCACTTGCAAATTCGCATACGCTTGTAGTTAGTTTGCAACGCGGCATTTTTTAACGCCATATAGATGCTGGTAAACCTTGCAGGCTACTTAACCCACCTTGCCCCTTCCCTCTGACCCTCCTTCGCATTCTCCTCCTTCTCGAACACACATACACACGTGCTCAAGTACACCAACACTCCTTCGCTCAGGGAGAGTGCCCATCGAAATTCATATGGTTCTTTTATGAGGCTTCACAGAAGATTTCAGAAACCCTTTTTTTTGTTTTAAGGATTGGTTTCTCTTTTAGGTTGATAGTTTCGAATCTACCATTCTCTCTTGGTCTTTCCTCTTTACCAAGAAGTACCTTTATAAACAAATCGAGATGTATGTAAATACTGTTTCTAGACTAATCAAACTTTTACATGCTGCAATTATTTTGAAGTTGTAGTCTCAGTTGTAAATTCTGTAGGAACCCATCCCTGATAATGTTATCCAAACTTCGTTGGTGGTTATTACGGTAAACTTAACCGGGGAGCTCAAGTATAGTAAGCAATGCTCTGGTTCTTGTATTTCTTGGGACTTGGAGAATAAGGAGGAATATCTCCTGCTTAGAACTATATGCTTCTGTATTATTTGTTTTCTATTCAGTGGAACATATCTTTCACCTGTAGGCAAAGCACCCCCCTCGTCTCCCCCTCCCCTAAAATTGCTGCTTTTGGTGTTTTACATCAACAACTGCAAGAGTAACAAGAAAGGCGGGAGATTAGAGAGATATTAATGCTGGAAGTAGGAGCAGTGAATAAGGCATTATTTTATCCATACATCAATAATTCAATTTGTGTGATTCTTTATGCCGATTTGCATGTGTATGGGAATGCTGATGCTGTATATCATGCTGGTTCGATTCATAATGGCTCATTGCTTCTCAACATCTTTACAGGTGGCAAATGGATCTCTGTACAAGGAAGAGTGCAGAACTGATAGAATGATAATGTGAGTTTTGAAACAACTTTTTCTTCATTAACGATCCTTAATCTAACACTGATTTCTTTGTAGGGAGTTGGAAGAGAAACTTAGGGTTTTGAAGGAAGATACTAAGTAAGTCATATGTGAAATGTTTTATTCGTCTATTCTTCTATCTATTTCTGCTATTTTATTAATGTCCAATTTACCTTCCTTATGTGAAACTTAGGTTGCTCTATGTCACCAAGGAAGATATCAATAGCCTTCCATGCTTTCAGGTTTTAACTTCTGGGAATCCTTATGATTTACCCTGCATCTTTTAGCTAACATATTTTAATTATTCTTGATGTTTTTTCTTCAATTGTTTGCTCACAGGATTCCACAGTGATTGCAATAAAAGCTCCTCGTGCCACTAGCATCGAGGCTCCAGATCCTGATGATGTAAGCAGGAGATATGAGATGTTGTGCATCGAGTAGATTTATATACTGATTTGCTACTTTTACATGTAGGGCCTTGGTTTCTCAGAGAGGCAACACCAGCTCGTACTTAGGACCTCAATGGGTCCCATTAGTTGCTTCTTAATCAGGTATCTTCTTTCTTGCTGCATGAAATATTCAGGTTATTGGGAAATGGGTGAGGTGTGTCTCAAGTTAATATGTCATGTTGTACTGCAATATGAGCACACACCTTGTTACTATGTTCTTAATGTGTAGGGCTCGCCAAGGACCTTCATGAACAACTTCTTGGGTTTTTTCCGATTGAAGTCCCTTAACTCTTTGATATATTGAAAGTAGTCCCTCAAATCGTTGAAGTTGCTATTAGGTCCTCTAATTCTTATAAGTTGTTACAAAATTAGTCCCTCTAATTGAATTTGCTATTAGATCCCCAAGTCTTATAACCTGTTTCAAATGAACCCCTCCAATCAAGAGCGGCAGGAGAAATATATGATACTTTTGGTTTTTTTTTTTGGTGGGTGTTTTTTTTTTTTTTTTGGTGTGGGGGGGTTGGGGGGGATCAAATAGCAATTTCAAGGATTTGAGGGACTAATTTCCATAATATTAAAGATTTGCAGAATTAATTAATATCAAAAGGCCCCCTTTTTCTGATTTGCTTGTTCTTGTATACGATTTGTGATACTTATGCTGCCCATTTATGAAACAGCAACCATGAAGAGACACCTGGGGTTTCAAATGAAGGAGATCATCCTGTACCCATGGATTTATCTTTGGATATTAGTTGGCACGACAGAAATGATGGATCCTCTTTGCATCCAATGGATCAGGAGGCAGATACTTCAGATCCATGTATTTCTGACGAACATGTTGGTGGTATAATGAAGATTGTTCCGTCCGACGGTGATGTAAGTGCCTAATAAAGGTTAAGACTTTCTGTGTAGAAAACACAAGCAGTTTGTTCGTTACTCATCATATTCTCGTAACTTGCAGGCGGATGCTGATTACTGGTTTGATTCAGGGATGCAAGGTAGCATCACAGATTTGTGGAGTCAATGTATCCTTTTCTAACTGAAACTATTCCTATACAACCTTCTTCTATCAGTAATTATTACTGCTAATTTCACAAAATGAACAAAGTACTTTGGGGCATTTTCATCACCACCAAAAAAAAAAAAAAAGGACCCCCACACATGTACTTTGTTTTTCCTGCTAAACACAAATAACTTTCCCACATAATCCCCAAAGTGATGAAAAATGTCCCATAGGCCCAAAAAAATTCAGGAAGGAATAAAAAAAGAATGGCGGGTTGGGTTAGTTTTAGGGGAAAGAGGAGGGTTTATTTGCAAATTGCCTAATGTAAGGGTTTCTTTTGTTTAAAAAAATTGAGAAAATGATTCTTTTGGCCTGAGGGGCATTTTCATCTCCTTGCAGGTCATGTGGGAAATTTTTTTGGTGTCTAGTGGGAAAAACAAAGTACCGAGGGGTTTTGTGGGAAACGCTCCAAAGTGCCAAGAAGTTTTGTGAAATTTAACTGTAATTAGTTATACGCTGCAAATTCCTTTACTCGCAGAATATATAGAATGAAAGCAAGAGGATAGAGTGCGTTCCATGTCGAAAGTTTTCTGCAGGCTCACTGCTAAAAATCAGTTTGGATTTATGATAGAAGAGCTTCTGAAGCTCCAAATGAATGCGATTTGCCTGAAGAGAAGAAACTTTATCGCCTCGGGGTGTAAAGAATATAGAGGTAACTTGGAATGGGAGTAATTCCATTTCCTCCCTAACCCTTAGAAATTTAGATTTGTAAATATTGACGATAGTCCTCATTATTAATCCTATAGTCATGAAATAAAAGGCTCAGGTTGCTTTAGCAGTTCGTTTGAACTATTGTTAACACTATTTTATTTCTCTAATCATGTGTTGCTAGAATAATCTGTATACACGTACTGTATATTGATCATCCCTATATATCAGTGAGTGAAGATTGGGGACTGAAAGCTCCGATCTTGGTCATTTCTTTGTTACAGTCTCGTTTCATGTTTTCATTATATCTTTAATCTTCAGTTATGATGTTCTAAGCACCAGGTCACAATTCAAGGCAATTATTTTTCTAATATGTTCTAAGCATCTGGTCACAATTCATTATATCTTTAATCTTCAGTTATAATGACGCCATTATTTCTATTATCAAGGGTGTGTTCATTTCCGGTGGAAACCCATGGAGAGCCTCTGACACTGTCAGAAAATGCGCCCCAAAAAAATTTTAAAAAAATTCTACAGGTCTCTGATTCTTGTGTTTGGTTCTAAATAAACTTTAAGAAAAATTTTCTTAAGAGTGGGGAAAACACCATCTTTAGCAAAGAAACCAATTTCTCTCCGAAAGCTAGGAAATGTGGTGGACAAGGTTGGAAAAATGAGTTTTAAATATTTAAATAGTGGATGGTGTGAGGAGTTGGTAAAATGTAATAATTAAATAATGAGAAGAGGTTTTTATCTCAATTTGTTTCTTATTTTTGGCTTTTGAACCAAAAAAGGACTGGGATAAAAAAAAATTTCATCCCTATGTTTCCATGCTGAAAGTAACGGTTAGTTTGGCAAATTGCACAAAACTGGGCCAGAGCCAGTCCTGGCCCAGTTTGGCTGGCTCTGACCCAATTTTGTACTAAACTGGTTTTCATTTGGATCAGCCCATGAAAACTAGTTTAGTGTCACTATTTGAGCTTAAAAATGGGGCCAGGTTTGAACTCAAAAATTTGACAAACAAAAAATAATACAAACTTGGGTCAGGTTCAGTTATGGCCTAATTTTACACAATAGCCAAACACAACCTAAGAAGAGAAAAAATTTGTTTCCTTGAAACACATGGAAAGGGGTGAAGATAGATTTTATACTCTTTTTTTTCCTTTAATGGAACAAACACAAACTTCCTTGCAAGGGGAAAAAAGGGTTAATTTCACATAACCCCAACTGTGGGGATGTCGCACATCAACTTGCCAAACTTTTTTTTATTTCACATATCCCCCCCTAACTTTGAGTAGTCTCACAAAACCTCCCTGCACTTTGAACTTTTCTCATTGTACCTCCTACATGTAATTTGCAAATAATTAAAATTTTATTAAAACTAAAAAAATTCAAAATCTTAGAGAGTGGCTATATTACCTGTAAATGACAAATAACAAAGTTTAAATTTGTTTCTATTGGGATTCCAAAATCATAAAACCAACATAAATATGATGCATCCTTTCTTTTTTCTCTGAAAGTACATCAAAAATTAGAACATTCCATTGATAGTGTTACTTAATTAACACCCTTTAAGCTAATGGGCTATTTGGTTCGTTTCTCATTTTATTGGGAAACATCATTCCATGTGAAAAACTCATTTTTTGATTTTACAAACTTTTTCATGAAATTGATTGTTTGTGTTTGGTTTAACATAAAATATGGTGGCAAATTAATTTACACACTTTTCCTTTGTTTGGTTAGCGTCTAACAAATGGGAAAACTATTAGTTGATAAGACTTTTCCCACATTTTTTTTGTTTGGTTGGTTTTAAAGTTTATATAGAAAAATGTATATGGTCAACATAGTAAGATTACCTCTCACTACTTTGCTATTTTCATGTACTACTTCGCTATTTTCTCTATATTAAAATTTGAGTGAAGTTTATGGCTCAAAAAATTATCTGAAAACATGTGTTGAGATCACATAAAATATATCAGCCATATATATATGAAATTTATGGCTGAGTACTCAGAATTTTGTCAATATAATCCTTGTTAACCATCCAGTGCAATGTCAATAGGCATTGCAGGTTGCTAATCTCAATTATTTTAACAATCATCATAGCCCAAAAGTAAATAAGTCACCAAATGAAACCCATAAATGGAATATTAAATGACAACTGAATAACTTCATAACCCACACTAAAAGTCATCTAATATAATGTAAATACATTGTAGATTGCTCACATATGAACTTTCAAGCTGTCATGTAAATAGGGACATTATAGAGTTCCTGCAAGCGCAAGTTCATAATAGAATTAGTTTTCTAAATATTCATATAAACTTGCTAATATATGAAACTATAAGCTCAAAATGTAGACACAACTAAAGAGAATGCATATAAAAATATCTAGCTATTACAATCATGTTTACCGTCATTATTACGTTTGATAAACCTAAAATATATCATGAACATATAGTTACAAAATCAAATATTTTTCCTCAAATGTAAGTCAGTCTAGTCTGTCCTCAGTGGATTTAATAAGTTATTAAACAAATTTTAGAAAAATGCAACAAGCATTAGATTCAGATCTACAAAGCACATAAAGTCAAGGACCAAACTTCATTCCACACATAATTCATGAGACTTACCCAACAGCATCTAAAAAAGATGACATTTAGATCTCTGCATAGACAGTTAATCTAGTACAATTACAAATTGTCATCTAAGACTTTATATACTAGGATCATAGAAGCCAAAAACGATGACAAGTTCACAATTCTATCTAAACTACAAAAGTTTGGGATTTTATGAAAACCAATTATTACAATCACTTCAAACCCATGTAATCTTAAAAAATAAGAAAACCCCATATGTCAATTCTCATCAAAAGAGCCCAAAGTTGGAATTTTTATCTCATAAACAAGCCAAAGTTAATCATTTGGATTTACCAAAAAAAAAAAAAACACAGAGGAGAGAGAGAGAAAGCTCAAACCTTGTTACTCGATGGGATGCCAAGATTAGCTCCTCCAAAATTTCGAATGTGATCCACACAAGAACACAAGTCTTTCACAAAACTTCATCACAAACACAAATGAGAAGAGGGGATGCCATCTATTTGGCGGTAAAAAGCTCTCAGTTAGAGAGATAGAGGTGGGACGAAAAGGGAGGAAATAACCCTAATGCTCTGCTTTTCCCCCAAAATATCATGTTGAGCGCAGAGTTCACGCCCACACGCCGCGGAAGCGTTATCTCCTGAGAGAAGCTCCTGAGTTATATTCCGTCTCACAAGGAAACAAGAATAGAAAGTAAAATATCCCAGCTAAGTGAGATATTTTACTCTTCCTCTCAACAGTACTAGGACTGAATCGAGGGAACCTACAAACTATAGGCAATGCACAATAAATAGCAAA
>JBAKGM010000002.1:3120778-3133049 GCA_037177215.1 Asparagus racemosus
TCCTGAACTATTAGATTTGTCTCATTTTACGTCTTAAACTATCACTTCAATGTCATTTTTGTTTTTTGTTTTTTTTGAGGGGGGGGGGGAGGGGAGGGGGGGATCGAGCCCAATGTAGAGTTGATGGGCCATAAACAGAAGTTAGGAATCAATTTTAATCTGAAATCTATAGCTATTAGGTATTGACACAAACTTCTGTTTAAACTCATCACTCTTTCTTATCTTATTTGGTGTGGGACTATACTCACATATTAATCCTCTCAACAACTCTCTCTTAATTTATGAGTATAGTTCAATTCAACTATAATTCAATCTTCCACAAGATTCACTAACATTTTGCACCACGTCACTCGTGAGCTAGCCAATTCACTAACTCTTGCATCATTTGACTCTTGAGCTAACTAGACCATGCATTCAGCACATGGCTATCAAACATCTATAGGAACTTTCACCACTTCACTCATAGTGGCTAACTAGACTATATCATTCTTACAGGCATCCGTGGATTCTCCCGACACGTTCGACTTCACATCTTTCGTGGATTCTTCCGATACCTTCGGGCTTCACATCTTTCGTGGATTCTCCCGACACCTTCGAGCTTCACATCGAAGCTCATCTGTTTTTTTTTCTTTAATTACTTGGACCATGACCTTAGTTTTGATACCATTTGTTGTGGGAGAATTAGGCTCAATCTAGAGTTGATGAGCTTTAAACAGAAGTTAGGAATCAATTTTAACGCAAAAGCTATAGCTATTAGGTAATGACCCAAACTCTTATTTAAACTCATCACTCTTTCTTATCTTATCCGATGTGGGACTATACTCACATATTAATACTCTCAATAACTCCCTCTTAATTTTTGAGTATAGTTCAATTAACTTATAATTCAATCTTCTACAAGTTTCACTAACCTTTTACACCATTTCACTCGTAGGCTAACCAATTCACTAACTTTTGTATCACTTGACTCGTGAGTTAACTAGACCATGCATTCAGCATATGGCTATCAAACATTCGTAGGAACTTCCACCACTTCACTCATTGTGGCTAATTAGACTATATCACTCATACAGGCATCCGTGGATTCTCCCGACACATTTGAGCTTCAAATCGAACTTCATCTGTTTTTTTAAATTACTTGGACCATGACCTTAGCTCTGATACCATTTGTTGACGGACCCAATCTAGAGTTGATGGGCCTTAAACATATGTTAGAAATCAATTGTTTAACCCAAAAGTTAGAGCTATTAGGTATTGACCTAAACTCCTATTTAAACTCATCACTCTTTCTTATCTTATCCGATATGGGACTATACTCACATATTAATCTTCTCAACAATTTTACACCTCGCCTTTTACAACAAATGCTAAAATTAAGTTTTACAATGATGTTTTCAACACATAAAGAAGAATTCTTGGTTAATATGACTTTTTCCAAAAGATTTGCCAACTATTAATGAAAAGACTTAGTGCCTGCTAGCCATTTAAAACATTCATTTTTGTCTTTTCATGCTTTCTGAACTATCTTTAGTCATATCTTATCTGCGGAACTATTAGATTTGTCTCATTTTACGCCCTAAAGTATCACTTCAGTGTCATTTTACACCGCGCCTTTTACAGCAAATGCTAAAATAAAGTTTTACAGTGATGTTTTCAAAGCATAAAGAAGGATTCTTAGTTAATATCATTTTTTCCAAAAGATTTGCCAACTATTAATGAAAAGGCTTAGTGTCTACTTGCAATTTAAAACATTCATTTTTGTCTTTTAATCCTTTATGAACTATCTTTAATCGTATCTTATCTCCTGAACTATTAGATTTGTCTCATTTTATGCTCTAAACAATCACTTCAGTGTCATTTTACATTGTGCCTTTTACAACAAATGCTAAAATAAAATTTTACAATGATGTTTTCAACGCATAAAGAAGGATTCTTAGTTAATATGACTTTTTCCAAAATATTTGCCAACTATTAATGAAAAGGCTTAGTGCCTACTTGCCATTTAAAACATTCATTTTGTCTTTTCATACTTTTTGAACTATCTTTAGTCGTATCTTATCCCTTGAACTATTAGATTTGCCTCATTTTACGCCCTAAACTATCACTTCAATGTCATTTTACACCGTGCACAATTTTTTTTAAAAAACACATTTGATTCATTTAAAATACTCATAAATTAATAAACTAGAAGTGGTAGCTTGGTATTAAAAGTGATAAATCAAAGAATAAAGCGGGACTAAAAATAGATCAGAAAACAAATGGGGACGAATTTGATAGTTCAGTAAATAAGAGGGGAACAAAAATAATTCATGGGATATTTAGGGACAAAACAAATAGTTTAAAGGGAAAAAAAGGACTGAAGACCAATGAAAATGGACCTTTTCAATTCATCTTTCCTCTTGCTAGCAAATGATATATAAATTTTGGAAATGAAAGCTACTTGAAAAAGATGAGATTCAGGAGAGCCGTTGGTGGAGCTTTTATGAGGCCTGGGTGCAGTGCAGTCAATGTGAATTTACTCCAATTGATCAAGAGTTATTGCTCGAGAATGCAAGGATGGGGACATCAAATAAAATTAATAAAAATTATAAAATAATTCAATAATTTATTTTGTAATATAGAATTTCTAGTCTGACTTTGATTAACAGAAATAATCAGATATTTCACAAAATGTTGTATGAGATAAAGTGAGGATAATTGAGTTTAACCTGCTAATCCACTTATCCCAAAAAAGAGTGTTAACAAAGGATCAATTGTGTTTTAGTGTTGTAAAACTTTACCGATTGGTATTTTAATCTTTAAATTTACCCCAAAAAAAAATAGTTTTCAAATGTTTTAACGTATATGGTTGTTTTCCTACAATTGATACCATATTTCAATCATTTGTGCTTGAAAAAGTGAAGCATTGATATATGTTTCTTATTTCAAGGGATTGAAATACTTTATAAAGAAAGAAAGAGATTCAAAGTTTTGTTTTTTGTTTTTTCCATTTTAGATGTCTAAAGCTCAAATATTATCAAGTCATGTGTTTTAAATTAAGTCTGATTGTGATATAATGGAAGATATTAAAGTTATAAGTGAGTGGAAACTTTAAAGTATTTTTGTGTTAATCTAAACTATATGATATCAAAGTTTCGCTTTTTTATAATGTTGATATTCTGAAGTTCTATTTTGCCAGAGTTATTAGCTGACGTTAGTTGATAATTTGACACAATAAAATTCAAACTTTGTCCGTCACTTTAACTCAAAACTCAGAAAAAATGAACTTGGAAATAAATTTATTTTCTCATTCACTTTTCTATATTGATATTTTTGAACATCATTAACATCATCCATTTGCAATTATCGTGTAAAATTGCCAAATTAGAACCTCTGGGTTCGAACAGAAAAACGGCGAAAATTTCGAGTATTAAAGTGCAACAAGTTGCAAACTAATTCCTAAAATCAACATTATACTCAATTTATAGGCCATTTGTACCCTTTTAAAAACTTGTCAAATATGAAAGCCATGAGAATATTCACAAATTTTCATTACATCAGTGGATCCTTTTTCAGAGTATCAGGCATGTGCCCTTGACACAATTTTCTTTTCTCTTTTTATATTAATGATTTTACACTTACTTTTAAAATTCTATCAGAACATCCTATAAAAAGAGGCAATCTATACTATTCACATGGTGATTAGAGGATTAGCTTGAGAATACAACTCTTTTGTTTATGGTACAATTCATTTCACTTATATACGAATGGTTCTGATAGGTTCCTAAGGCGGCTCTTGGGAAAGTAAATGTAAAGAAATAATAAGCCAGCAATCACACTTTTATTTTTTCAAAGTTTACCCTGAACTTTTTTTCGGTTATAATCTATATTACTCTCTCAACTGTTAGTTTCATCCCTGAACTATTTTATCATGTGAACTGTCGCTTTCTCCCTAAAAATTAGGTGGGAATTATGCACTTTTTGGCATGGAGGGGGTCTAAGCGTGATGAAAAGTGGTTCAGGGACAAATTATAAATTAAGATGAATTCAATGATTTAGTGAATATATAGTGAATAAATAGTGACGAAAAATAATTTTAATACTTCAAAAAGCAATTAGGATATGAAACCATTTTCTTTTCATTGATGGGAAATGTCATCATCAGATTAAAATACACAAAAATGCCCCTCTAATAAAAATACTTTAGAGGAAAACAAACACAAAACTAGAATGGGCTCAATGTTACAAAGCCCCTCTTAACTTTAGATAATTTTATAAAACAATCATAACTTTATCAAAAAACACCGCCTAAGTTTAGGAGTTATCGCCGTATAAGTTTAGGAGTTATCAGTAAACTATTTTAACTTTAAGATTTTATCCAAAAACCCTACAAAATATGAATTGCAATTTTCACTTGAAAAAGTACCTCCCAGCTTTATTGAACCCACTCGTGAAAAAAATAGGGTTAGCACTGTAAGTTTTTTTTTTAATAAAATCTTAATTTTAAAAAAAAATTTCTGATAACCCCTAAACTTAGGGGGGAATTTCTGTTATTTTGAAAGTTATGAAAGACTTAGCTCAAAATCGTCCAAATTCCTTTCTTTATTATTATTTTTTTTAATGGGCAACTAGAATCATCCATCTCTCCGTTAACTCTAGATATAAAATTGATAATTAATACCAAATTGCTTGAAGTCGACATAAACCAAAATAAAAAAATTAATAAAAACATTAAACAGAAATTATAGTTTCAACTATCTATCTCTATTTCATTCCTTTGCCGTAGACAGTTCAAAATACTACCACGTACTCCAAAAAAAGCCCCTCACAAACACCAAAATTTACATTTACAACCCCATATCACGGTAACACTATATCAACGTCCCGAAAAAAAGGCAAATTAATTTTTTTTTTTTTTAAAACTACTAAAAGCGCCTCTCCTCACAACATCCCTTACCGGGTTCGGATCTCAACCCGCAACAACCGTACCCGAAACCCGAACCCGAATGTTCTCAGATTTCGATGGGCCCTTCACCTTCTGCTGCTGCTGCTTTTGGCCCATCTTCGCCCTCTTCTCGCCCGCCTCGTCCATCTCGATCTGCTGCTCCCTGCACTCTTCGCTGCAGAACGGCGTGTCCCCTCTGCGGAGTTACCAAAATACCCCCGTCAGCCTCTACGCAACCCAAATAAATCACGGGGGCAATTTCGTCTAACGGGGAAAAAACTCACCTGTACATGAAAATGTCCCGGCCGCTGCCGAGGGGCCGCCTGCAGAGGTGGCAGGCGTCTAGGAAGTGGTGGGTCCCGCCGCCTGCGCCGCCGCCGTCGGGGGCGGCGAGGGTGAGGAACCTGGGGCCGGGGCCCACGAGGGCCTTCCTGTAGAACGAAGACGAGGGGTACTTAGGGAAGAGGAAGCCGGAGTCGAGATCGGAGGTCGACAGGGACTCGAAGGAGGACGAAGGAGAGAAGCCGAAGCCGCTGCTGCTGCTGCTGCTGCTGCTTCCGTTGCTGTTGAACTCCATTGAGTTTGAAATTTTAGAGAGAATTTTCCGGGTGTTTTTTTTTTTTTCGTGGAATTTTGAGGAAGCAGATGGGTTATAAAGGGGGTTTTTTTTTGGGATTGGGGGTTGGGGCGTGGGCGCGGGGGGGAGGAGAGAGAGGGAGAGAGATTCGAGTGAGAATGAGTTTTTAAAGAGGGAAGAGGGAGCTTTTTGAGAATCTAGAGAAGGAAAAAAGTGGAGCCCCTCGAGATATTAATTTTGCATGTTCGAGTGATTCAGTGAAATATGTAAATATTGTAAAAAGTTCTTGGTTTGTTTAGTGCTCTAGTTGAAGTTGATTCGTTGATTGCGCAATTAATTAGAGCAATCATGGTTAGGTTCCTATTAATTATTTTTGGCCCTTTTATTGCAGTTAAGTGAATTAAAAAAAAAGATAACTTTTAATTTCTCTAAATTAATGGTGATGAGTTAAGATAACCTACTGCGTCACAATAATTTCAGTATTAGAGTACACCCCTTAAAGGATAACGAAGAGTGAAAAGCTGTTTACATTTCTATTTTATAGTTTTGATATCCAAACACTGCACCGTTCAATCCGAATCATGCAAGGGGCTGTTCGGTTACTTTCCTTCACTTTCCAAAACTCACTTTCCTTCATTTTTTTGATGTTTCCCTCACTTTATTGGAATAGTATTTTTTGTGTTTGTTTCGTAAAGAAACATGAGGCATAATTACTTTCCTCAGCTTTCCTTAGTTTGGTTCAAATTAAATGGACAAGAAAATAGTTGATGCGTGAATTGATTCTCAGTTTCTCCCGTAATCTGCTTCAAAAGGGCGGAAAATTTTTCCTAGAAAAATGTCTAGTTGGCTCCTCGTTTTCCCTCACTTTCTTATTTTTAGTTTACAAACCAAACACTTGATTAGGAATAAAAATAACAAAAAAATCCCTCATCAATTTTCTTTCTTTTATTTTCTGTGTTTTTTGGACCAAACAAACAAACCCCCCAATGCGAAAGCTAGCTCGCATAGACATTGTCCAATCGGACATAAACTTATAATGGTACACTGGATTCATTAACTCGGATGGAACAAATTTACTAGGTCGATTTGAGTTTACAATTCGAATCTCATTTTTAAACCGCTAGCTTTTTTAACATGTATTGATGAGACTTATTTCACCCGTGAGATTATTTGTTTTTAAAAAGTAGGTAGTTCTGAAAATGAGGGAGGGGGCAGACTAAACTTGCGGACAAACTCCCTAAAAACACTCCGCAGCATTTATTACGAGCCTGCCATTGATTGAGTGAAGTCTACGAAGCAACCGGAAAGGGTGTTTCCGTAATTTAATGGACAGAACGGGCCTCTTATGTAAAATATTTATAAATTAACGGAGATCCCGTAAAGAACCGCCCACGCCTCCGCCTGTCCCGCTCTAACGTCCACGTGCCCGTTACGTCACAGGCCTACCCCTTCCACCGGCTGCACCCGGTCCCTCCGGTCACTCCGGGTGCTGACGTCACTGACGGGCCCACGGATCTTGCTTTTTCCAATCTAGATGGGACCAGCGTGGGCCCCGCGACGGTAATGGTGGGTTTTTTTGGTGCGGCTCGAGAATCGAGGCAGCGGCTCCCCCGTCGCACGCTACGGGCGAGGCCCGTACGTGGGTTCGTTTGCTCCGGGCAGGTCGCTACAGTGATCGGGCACGTGGCGGGGAGCTAGAAGCTTCTTTTGTCTAAATATGGAATATCATTTTCCCATATAATCCTTTTTATTTATATATTTGCATGTCTCTCAAATTATGGAAAAAGTTTTGGATATCGCAAATTCAGGACTACCAATAACGTAGGGGGAGAGATAATTATAGTGGGCTTGTGTTATTTGTTTCTCTTAAAATGGGCCTAATTTCTCCTTAAGATATCCTTCTACATAAATACATGGTAAATATTATTAGTAAGCCTCTCCAATTATGCTTCCCATCAGCACTCTCTCGACTATGTGATAACCACTTAAGACCTCAAAAATCTTGAGTAAGACAAGGTTGTGCAAGTCATTCACTTACGAATATTATGCCGGAGTTTGCGAATTAAATAATTGAGAGATAAGAAACAGATGCTGAGCTTCGTTCCCTCGGCTCGCTATTACGAATAAATCAGATTGATATTTCTCTTATATCTTCTTACTTATATCTGAATTGATTGATCCATTTTTTTGTTGGTTCTGAGTTAATTCGTCGTAAATTTGTTGGTCCCGTCATGAAAAAGTTGAAAGCAGATTGTTTTAGCATATATTTTCTTTTTCTTCTTCTTTTCAGTGAAGAAAAACATTGATCGATGTACAAACCAAGAGAAATTTTTTTTAGAAGGCATAAATCCAAACTAATGGTAAACAAAAAAAATGTTAATATGTAATGGTCCTTGTAGCAGGTGTATACATGCGAACTCTTATGTGAATAAGTCAACCGACGGAAACGACGCAAGCAACAAAACAAGTGAAGTTACAAAACACTGTGTAAATTGCCCCCAAGGAGCATCTTAAATTAAGCTGCTCCGATCTTCACCGTTCACGTGTAATCGCACCACAGTTTATGAAATCAGGGACCCAATGCGATTGGACCGCGTTAAGGACTTGTCGAAAGTAAAAGAAGACGCCATTTGTTTCCTTTTTCTATTTGATTGATTGATGTAAGTTATTGATCCCTACTTAAAGCCGTATTAAAAGCAAGCTATAAAAATATAAAAGTGGAACAAGTTTAGAAAATGGCGGAGAAACGTAAGTGGGTGTCGCTCTCGGGTCAGGTCACCCACGCGTGATACGGAGAGGCAAAGCGGCCCGTGAAGCTACAGTGGTACAAGTCATTTTCATGCAGGTGATACAATGTTTCGCTTACTACCGCGGAGTACTATACACATGTCGGATTATTTTTCAACCAGTCAATTTCTCTAGTAGAAGTACATATATATAATTTTTTATTTAAATTTTAACGATCAATATTATTTTTTTCTCAATAATAGAAAATATTAGTGTCGGGTTGTTTTCAGTGCTTCTTTTATTAGAAATAAATAGTTAGAATTTGCGATGTTATAATAACATATAAAAGAATTACAAACAAGAAAAATAAGAAAAATTATTGAAATAACAACTTTATGACTGTAAAGAAGATGTAGCAGAAGAAGCTCGAGGCAGCAGAACACTGTCTCCTTAAAACAGATTCGCCCTCTTCGGAGTGCTCGAAAACTAGTACGGACGTCTGCCAGCCAGGATACAACGAGTTTACAAGGCAGCCAGCACCCGCTTCTTGCTGTGTGAATCGAATCATTGAGAGAATAACTAGAGAACAGAGAAAGAGCGAGGGGGAGAGATTGCTTTCTGGTGTGTTTTGAAGCTTGAAGGACTGTAGTATTTATAGCGAGGTGAATAACGACGTCTTAGAAATTGGTTTTGGAAAGTGCAAATGATGTTGAGAAAAATCTGCAACCGTCCCCACAACTCGAGTGATCACCTCCCACTCATAATTCTCATGGGCAGTTCACTCAACCTAGACGAGGACCAGGTTTGATCGCGTGGGCAGTTCACTCAGCCCAGACGTGGAGCAAGTCTGATCGCGTGGACAGTTCACTCAGCCCAGACGTGCACCAAGCCAAAAAAAATCTCTATAGGCAAAACTTAGCTTGTTCTAGGTCCCTGAGATTTGGTGTGACATTTGTGCCTGCAGGTCGCAAGCCGCACACGAGTTCAGGCTAATCGGGCTAGTTCAGATCCTGAGATTTGCACCCCCTGTGCGAGCGCGCGAGTTATAGTTTTCCCAATAAGAGCGTACCTCCTATTGTTGGGTTTTCACTTATAAACCCATCATCATTCCTTATTTCAACCAATGTGGGACTAAACTTTTCACTTATCCTTGGGCCCTTTGGAAACTATTTTTTTCCCATTCACACAATGCTATTTTCCAACAATTCCCCACATGAATGGAAAAATAAATATTTGATTTGGCTCGACTAGAATGTTTTCCTATGATTCCTGCATAGGATAGCTAGATGTTACTCTTTGAACATTCCCTCGTGAAATTTACTTATTTTACTAGCTGTCTAGTAGATATAATGTTCTTGAACTGTCCTACTTTTCCTTGTAAATAAACCATATATTTCACACACAAATCATTATCTCAATATTTAGTTCTCATAATTATGTCCAGTTTGACCACGATCATCAACCTGGTTCTGCGAGAGTTTCAAGAGAATTAAGCCACACAATTCTCTTCTTGAAGCAGCCCCACTTCACTCTTGCATATGTGATTTACTTAATTCTTAAGTAAAATTATTTAAGTAACATATTGCTATCTTAAATCGTTCCATATCACTTCTATAGGAATGGGTCGAGATTACCTCTACAGTGAGTACATTAAGTTCTCGTAACTAGGTTGTCTATTTGAACCTAAATTTTGGGATCTCCAGTCAAATAGGTATGATTTTTTTTATAAGAACTTTATATCTTTATTGGCTTTAAGCCTATTTCTTTTGCCATCTTCTCAACCATTAATCTGTTTAACACTTTGGTTAGCGGATCCACAATGTTATCCCGTGCTCTCCCAATTGCTGATTGACTATCACAATGAATGCATATTGGTGACTGTTCGCCGGGAAAGTTGTCGAATTTTCTATTGCTTTGAACTGTTTATAAATTTCAATCGCCTGAAACAAGATTCAAATAAAAAGATCGCCTTTTTATAAGGCTTACAATGAAAAAATTAAATCAAAATTACAACTTTAACCCAATTGAACAAACGCGGGATCCGTTTATCGGATCCTCGCTTATGTGGGTATCTTTGCCTGTAACGGGGACTTGTTTTGTCCGTGGACCACCGCGTAATCTCGATCCAAGTGGAGATCTAAATATTAGATCTGTGAATCTGGGGTGTTTATTTCATGAAGGAAATGAAACACCGACGGAGATCGATCTCACGAAGGAGACGATCGCCGGAGTGGGTGAGATCTACTAGGAGAAATCACACACTGACCCCTGAGACTAAGACGAAGCTTAGCCTTGAGGGTTGATCCGCAAACCTGACCTACATCGTTGCAGATCTGAGCTTGACTCTCTACCTTGCAGTGTAGATCTGGCGTGAAACGAACTCCTTGCGTGTACGGGACGTGGATCTGAACTTTTCTCCTTCGCCGGTGCTCAGATCTGTGCGGATGACTGCGTAGAGCTCTCAAGATTTCTCTAAAAATCTCTAACCCCCTCGAATGAAGCCCCCCTCTCCCTATTTATAGGAAAAGAGGGGGGGGGGAGTGGCTCGGCCAAATGGCCGAAGTGCTTCGGCCACTTTCGGCCAAGGCCGAAGTATTTCGTCCTTGGCCGAATTGTGTCGGCTTTGGTCTAGGCGTTTCGCCCACTTTGTTCCGTTTTCCGGTATCCCTGGGCTCGGTTGATCGTTCCGTTGATTCCAAAATCCGATCGGCGTAGCGTCGTCGCTCGAGTTCGGTTAATTCCGTCTCGTCGACGCTCAAGTCCGATCGACTCGCCTCGTTGAATATTGCTGACCTGAACCTTCATCGCTGGATTTATCCTACGATACGTCGCTTCGTTAACTTGTACGCCTTACCGACTTACTTCATATGCTCGTCGACTTGCTTTATGCGTTTTGCGGCGCAGTTACGTCGTCAGTGGTTCTTAGCCGCATCGCTTGATGGGTCGTCAGTTGCGAACCCACCGTCACGAGTCTGGTTCGGGTACTAATAAGCGATTTTCAACGCCTACAGTCATTGGTATTTGCCGCTGGTTACTTATTAATGCTTCATAGTCAAGATTTCTTTATTATGAAAATTTTTAAATAATAATAATAATTGATAGAAAAAAACTACTAAATATCATCTTATGCAATGGATGAATTGTGTGTGTGTGTGTATATATAAGAATGTGCCAAGTAGCAAAAATCTCGTTATTACTTTATCACTGCATAGCTCATTAAACAAAAGTCAATTAATATTTATTATTTCTATATGATAAAATTTTCAATTTAAATTTTCACCGATGATTAACCACTACTAGAGAAAATTTTGTTGCTGTAGTATTTAACCTTGCACTACTTTTCATGCATTCGAATAAAATCTAGATGATGTCACCTAACATTTTCTTGTTCTTAATTTATACCTTTGTTGCTCTTTCTCTGGTAAAAATATTGAGGGAAGGTGATTACGAATCAACGGAGTCGAAAGTAGTTGACGCGTGTTTGGACCCAATTGAGTCAAGCTCCTTCAGACCTCGGATCACGAGTAACCTTGGTGCAATCAGAGGCATCCACGCTTGGTTCAGCACGAGCGCCTCACGTGCAGTGCAGAGTCAGGCTTGCTTAAATAGAAAGTCAATGTTTAAGTACGCTTATGGGGTGGTAAAGTAATGGAGTCATTATGACATGAATTTTAAAGATGATTAGACATTGTAATCCTAAATAAGGGGTTATTTGATTCTCTGTTTGCGGTCAGTTATAGTTATTTGTTTTACAAGTACTTATAGTTACAACTGCAATTATAACATTGACCTCTATCGATTATCGATGGCTTGTACCAATTAGTAGAATATACTGCTGGGTAGAGATGGTCTAAGTTTCAACCCATAAAAAAACGAGTGCTTGTAAAGACATGTTATAACTGTTAAAACTTAATTAAATTATCATATTGGTATTCAGTAGGACTATGTATAATGTAATATTTTCTTTTTTTTTCACGGCCAACATTATGATGTTAATATCGATATTTGATGTTATTGGGTAATATTTTATAATAAAAAAAACC
>JBAKGM010000002.1:3134254-3159914 GCA_037177215.1 Asparagus racemosus
TAAAATGTAGAAAAATGACTAAGTTGGTTTTAATTTTAATGTTAATACCATAATATCATATTTGAGAGATCCGTATTGTAAACTGGGTTCTACTAAAAATACCAATATACCAATTTAGTAACTTAACCCTTAAAACTTGGTGTAAGTTTAAAATTGGCTAAATGACACTTAAATATCCTAAATTGTAAAAAGTAGTACTTTGATACTCTAAGTTATAAAAATAGCACTTTAATACCTTGAGTTTTAAAAAACTGGCACTTAAATATCCTATTGTTTCATCACATTTACACTTAAATATTCTAAATTATAAAAAGTAACACTTTAATAGCATAAGTTACAAGAAATTGACACTTTAATACCATAAGTTATAAGAAAGTAGCACTTTAATTTCTTCTGTTAGTTGTTATGATATATTCCAAAGAATTTTTCCATGGCAACTATCAAAAAGTATTAATTGTTAGAAACGAGATGCAAGCCTAAGAGGGGGGGGGGGGGTTAAATATGATTGTCAAAAAATTTCTGGATAAATAAAGAATATGCAGTGGAAAATAAAAAATAATAAGAGCAACCAACACAAGAACACACGAGATTTTTATAGTGGTTCGGATCAAAATTCTACGCACACTCTTCTTTCTCGCGCAGGGCCTTCTTCACTATGATCGGAGTTATCCATGAATCACAATCTGATTCTGTAAGCTTTACAAATAGGCCTCTGAAATCTACCCAAAATCAGTCGAGATACCCAATTCCTCACAATGACAAAAGGAAACCTAGCTCTATCTAGCCACACTCAATTACCCTGGCTTGAGCACGCCAACCCTCAATTACCTCAGGTTGAGTATACCATCAAACTCGCAAGTTTAAAATACAAAACTAACCCTAAAACAGTTAAAGCACAATTATAAAGATCATACAGCTCTTTTAAAACAAATCCTTCTTCAAGTCAATGTTGGCGATAATCCAAGAAAAAGCGATGCTGATCTTCAACGCAAAAGGCACTCCTACTCGCTAAAATGATCTCTCGACGTTGAGCGCGACGAGAAGAAGTTGAACGAGGCTTAGGGAATCAAATTCTAATTTACAATCTCTCTCCAACCCTAGAATTTGATCTCACAAACTTGTGCAAATATCGTCTCTCTTTCTTGTTGTTAATCTCTTCTCCAATCCCTCCTTAAATAGACATTGATTGCATTGAAAAGAAGTTCTTTAATCGGTGTTGAAATAGGAGATCAAATCTGTGATCAAATGGCTGAGATTGAATTTGAAAATATGTCAAAATGCGTCTAAACCATAGATGGTTAAACTCGATCATCGATGATTCCCTGTAGTCCATCGATTATTCAAATTCTGATTTCTGAAATTCACAAATTGTTTACTATAGTCTATCGATGGTTCAATTTCTCATTTCTGAAAATTACAGATTGTTGACTGTAATCCATCAATGACGTGTGCACCATCGACGGTTGCCTCTTGACCATCGATGGTTAATGGATGAAATCTATTGTTCGTGTTTGATTTTTGCATCGTTTTGAGTTGAAATTTTTTCGTATCTATTTATTCCTGAAATATGTCATCTCACAAACTTATTAGTACCAAATAAGAGTTTGTTATTAATCAAACAAGAGATATTGCACGAACAACGTCCTTTCCGAACAAAATTCTGATATTAATATGCAAATTTTTTTTATAACTTAGAATATTAAAGTACTATTTTTTACAATTTAAAATATTTAAGTATAAAAGTGGTGAAACAATATGATATTTAAGTGCCATTTAGTGCTTAAACTTTTGATACAATAAAAAGCACTTCTAACGCATCCGATGGGAGCGCATGACAGCGATCACAGGCATTATATACTGCATGCTCCCTCTGCTGCAGACAACCAACAACAATCAACATGTGTGCTACGCTTTTATACCCTTTTATCACGTTTGTGCAAACTTTTATTTTATTTTATTATTATTATTATTTTTTTTTAGAATAAGTAAACTTTTATAATATTAAATATTTGTTAATCTTTGAGTAAAAAACCAAGGTGATGTCCCGTTATCAACTATAGCGTATCTAAACCCCTCACTCGATATTTACAGGAAATAATAAATAAGTCTTATAACCTGTAATATACCCATACCGAAGTTCAAATTACCTCATATCACCATTTTGTTAATGAAAACTCTAATAAGTCAGAGAAAATTCTTTCCATAAGTTGCTTTTACTGGTTTACTTTAAACATTTATGGCTCAAGGGCTTCAAGCTAAAGTAAATTATACATACATATATAACAAATCTACAGACAAAACTCTACACCATTATATTAAAAAAATGTGTTCATGCTACAGTAATGCTGCAATAACTTTGTCCTTTAAAACTCATCCAAATCTATTTTGTTCTTTCCCTCTATTTTCTCTTGCTCATTCTTTTGTCCTTTTAGCTTATTCTCTCTTTCTCATATACTAAAAAAAAAAAAATTTTTTGGCCTTTTAGCTTCTTCTCTCTTACCTATTTTTTTCCTTAAGAAAATATACTAAAAAAATTTAAAAGAATACTTTTTGCAAAGAAACCCTCCTCTAAAATGGAATTTCATCTCACGACTTTATGAGATGAATCTTTTATATAATCAAGCTCCACTATCTTCAGCTTTAAAAAGATTAGAGATTATAGAATTAATTTTGTTTTTCATACAGGACTCCAGATTTGTGATATTAAATCACTTCATATCCCTAAATTAAAAACCTTTACTTTACAATGGAAAATTTTATCACTGCAAACATATTTCCATAAATTTTTTATATAAATCCTACAAAATATTTTTCAAAAAGAATTTTGACTTAGATTTTCTATGTATTTTACTATTTGCATTATATTTTTTTTGCACGTGCGAAGCAATTAGTATCAATAATTGAAGATTCAAGTAGTTTAGATGCATAAAATGCCTCAAGATCAATGACATAGAATTATAAAACTGACACCTTACTTATGTTTACAAGTTTTAAATATATTTGGTATATGTTTGAAAGTATTTGAGAGTAACTTGCTTCTAGGATCAATCTACCCACTGCGAGCGTGATGCACGGTTGGAATGTTTCAATATAGCTTCCACGGTCGTGAATTAAATTTCAGGCTGTTGTAATGTTTTAATATGGCTGCTTATAGCTCCCACGGTCATGAATTAAATTTAGGGCTAGGTTACTTAAAAAAAAAAGAGGACCAATCTTTTAAAAAAAAAACTCTCTAAATAAAACGAGAGGTGATAAATAAATTGAATGTGTACATGAGAAAAATTAACGCAATTTGTCCATCCTCGCACTTAAAACCCCTGAAGTAGATTCTTTGCCATGGCAACAATTTTACAATAAACCCCTTAAACTTTATAAATTCGCAAGCCAAATAAAATCTTTATTGCATCTTTCATCAACTTCCACATCACAGTCTAGGATTCTTCTTCTAGAGGATGACCCCAAAAAAGGAAAAAAAAAAAAGAAAAAGAAAAATTACAAATTAGAACACCACTCCTCTTCTTTAATTTAGAGGGTTGTCAGCCAACGACCGCCGCCGCCGCGGATCTCACCTGAACGGTGGCGGATCTCGCCGAAGATCTACTAGCTCTCTTATTCTCATTAGAGTCGTCGATATCGATCTGCTTTTGCCTGCAACTCTCAGTGCAAAAGGGAGTGTTTCCTCTGTACATGTAGATTTCGTCGCCGATGCGGAGGGGGGCTCTGCAGAGGGAGCAGGAGTCGAGGAAGTGACCGGGTCTCTCCATGGGAAAATCTCGAGCTAGGGTTTGGGGAGATAGTGAGGTTTTTGCGAGGGTTTGATGGAGGGGGAGGCGAGATTATAAAGAGGGCGGGGGGTTGGACAGCTGGCGATTGGAGAGGTGGTGGGCTTGCGAGAGGTTGACAGGTGGATTTTTGAAGCGTGGGCAGCGCGCCCCAAATATCCCACCAATGTGATGATGATGACTTCATTGAGAGGTAACGGCACCCTTGGAATTTTGAGCTGCCTTATGGTTGCACTTAGGTACCCTTTAGTTTTCCCTACGTTGCATTGAGGGTATGTAAGTGCAAATTTTTAAATTTTAGAGAATATTTAAGTGTACATTTCGAAAACTTTTCGGTATGTAAATGACGGCATATTATACATAAGTGCGCATTTTAAAAACTTTATGGGACATAAATGTTACAAAAAACAAGTGAGGGTATACAAATGCAACGTGGGAGAGACTAGAGGGTATTTAAGTGAGATTAATCCCTTTAATTTTTATTATTTGATGTGCAACTGTCGCCGCATTTTGTTGGGCTCTCCGGAAAACAACAAAGGGTGGAAGAGTAGTTGTTAGAATGTATATTACAACCCTTGATTATAATCACAAATTTAGTTTTATTACAATGGTAAAGATTTTAAACTCAGGTTTAAGTCCTATTAGTCATGAATTTCTACAATGGATTTAAAAAAAAACCTATGCGTAAGTTCAGCTCTAAACAATGTTAGAATATAAATTATAACTCTCAGCCCTGCTCATAAATTCAAAATTATGATACAGCAGCAGAGACTTTAAGGGTAATGAATTCATTTATACTAATCTAAATAGGGAAACAAGAACTAATGGATTTGTTTGGACAGAAAAGACAAGTTAATTGATAAGATAAGCATTCTCCATGTACAAACAAATAATAAGATGATCATTCGACATCATCTCTGTGATACTTATCTCAAACATTTCTTGAGAAGAAAATAAGCAAAAATGGTTTTTGGATTTATGTTGCCTACCTTTCTTTTTGTGAGGAAGGGTTTTTTACAATTATGGTGGCTATTTTGGGCAATATCCGATCATTTTATCGTTGTTAGACTAAATACAAAAGTTTCTGCTAGTTTTACCAGCTCGCGCTGCAGTGATCAACTTTAAACGCGTGTTGTTGCCTTTTCCAACGATGAAAAGTTACAAACTACTTTTAATTTTCTAGTTAATGCTCTTGCGCTTATTGTTCGTATCTTGTATTGTCAACTCAGTAAATTTTATCTTCCTTAGTTGACTAATCCAGTAAATACAACAATGGGTTAACCATAATTGACAAAGCCCAATAATGCGTGAAGCATTTTTACCACTAATTAATACAAAACAGTAACCTAATATTCTCTTGGGACTTGTGAATATTAGACCTAAAGTATGATCAAATGGCTAAAGTAATCCTATTATTTTACCTGGTCTAAGATTTAGGTTTGCTGAGACACCCACAAAAAAAAAAAAAAAAGGATTTAGGTTTGCTAATGTGGCCCCATTGCAACCTCACACGTTTAAACTATAAATCATAATTCGTTGAAGAAAGTTACGCACATTTTGCGTTTCTAGTTACTTTAATATAAGCTATGGGGGCTCTGATAAAATAAACCACCTGTTAGTGCAATAATTTAGTACACCTTAATTGTATTAACCTCTAAATGGTTCCTAATAGATTCGATGTTCATATTAATTCGAGAATTCTCTCACCCTCAATATAGATTGAAAATTTCAGAATAAAATTATGATAGTATCTTAATTAAGATCATTAATGCCACATAATTAGTTGGTAGGCTGTCTCTATTATTCGTGGACGTGACTACATGAGGTCCCTTTTCCCCACTTGGGTCTGTCCGAGGCCAGACCTAACCATGATTGTGACCATTTTGGTTTCATGGACTTTATTATGGATTCGTTGTGGACCCCAGTACAAAAAAATTGTGGTGCAAAAGTTGAATTATTGTTGGAGGCTTGGAGCACATAAAAATGGGACATATTTGGCTAAATGGCACTTAAATACCCAATTGTTTCGCCGTCATTATATTTAAATATTCTGAGTTCTAAAACATAGTATTCTAATATTTTAAGTTGTAAAAAATTAACATATCAGTACAATTTGACAGTTATCATAGAAATATTCCTAGGAATATATCCTGACAACTCTAAGTTGTAAAAAATTGAGACATCAATACATTTTGGTAGTTGTCATGGAAATATTCCTTGGAATATATCCCGACGACTAACAAAAGGTGTTAAAGTATTAATTTCTTACAACTTATATAAAGTATTAAAGTGTCAATTTCTTACAACTTAATTAGAGTATTAAAGTGATACTTTTTACAACTTAGAATATTTAAGTGTAAAGATGGTTAAATATTAGAATATTTATGTGCTCATTTTCTTACAAGTTAGGGTATTAAAGTGCTACTTTATACATCTTAGATTATTAAAGTGCTGTTTTCTTACAACCTAGGTTATTAAAATGCTACTTTTTACAAGTTAGAATATTTAAGTGTAAAGATGGTGAAACAATAGAGTATTTATGTGCCAATGTTTTTACAATTTAGAGTATTAAAGTGCTACTTTTTTACAATTTAGAGCATCAAAATGCTACTTTTTATACTTTTGAATATTTAAAGGTAATTGTGATGAAATAATAGAATATTTAAGTGCCATTTAGCTGACATAGTTTTATGGGATTATTTAGCACTGTAGACTTTGGTTAATGATAGCTGCTGATGATGGGATCCGTTGAAGCGGACAGTCCCTAGTGAAGTACTGTGTGAAATTTTATATGGTCCCTTTCATGATAATTTCTTTGCACTTTATTCACTCTATTTTGATTTTTTCGTCAAAAAGGAAAGTGTGAATTTGGACAGAAAAGTTCTTGAATTTTTCATAACACTTTCTGTTCACAGTACTTCTGATTTAAGCCCCGAATGCGCTACAAAACCTCATGATACAATCGCTCGTTGAATTTTTAAATTGTTTATTCGTTGAATTTTGTTGCCTTAATAATAGTACATAGCATGACAACGCATAATAGAACATAGTATGACTTTGTTCAAAGCATGATATGACTTTGTTGATCAAAACATAAATGAGCATAGTACGACTTTGTTGATCAAACTGTGGAACATGAGAAAAATGTCATCATTTCTTCCTCCACTTGAGATATTTTATTAGTCACAGCCTCATAGGCCCTACAAAGTCTAGAAAGTTTGGTTCCTATACTTTTTTTTTTTTCCCTATGAAACTTCATGTGCCAAACAAAAGCAGAAGTTTTAACACGCGTTATCTATTTTTCTTAAAAAATTTGTTTCTAAATTCCGCTCATAAATAACTTCCTACTTGTAGCCCAAAAAGAATAGTTGGTACTGATCGTTATGAATTTGTACCGGGCAAATTTTTATATTTATCAAGTTAATACCAAATTAAGAGAGAGATATCCACTTTTAAGTTATCCTTGAGCAACAAAGCTCCTATCAGTACTATCCTATACGAGTATGATGATCTGCTATTGTAAATAAGAGGGCTGTAATTCTCAAACTAACACTCTAATCGTCCTTGAACAATATAGGTCAGTCTTTTCTATAGAGTGTTCTGATGGAATCATTATTTACCCATAAACATGCTTTAGTTTTTTTTTCATCTCTCCACTTCATGTACTTTTATCTTTATAAATTTTTTTTTATTACCAATAAATTATAGGCTTACACAAAAAAAAAGTTGTGACCATTTTGGTTCCATGGACTTTATAATGGAATCGCTGTGGACCCCAGTCCAAAAAAAATTGCAGTCCGAAAGTTGGATTATTGTTGGAGCGCATAAAAATGAGACATATTTTAATGAAATTATTTAAGCACCGTCTACTTTGATTAATGATAGCCACTGTTGATTGAATCCGTTGAAGCGGACAGTCTCTACTGAAAGTATTGTATCAAATAATGGTCCCTTTGATCCATGCGATGCGAATGCGTGAAAAAAAAATTTGTATGAACATTTAATTTAAAATTATATTATACGACTAACTACTTAAATTAAAATATAGTAAGTTAAAATAAACTATAATAACTTACTCAAATATCAAACTGATAATATACGAAGCTGGTTTAAAATTAATTATTTTGACAACGCTAGACCTTAGATGATTTAGGAAGTTGATGGATATTAAGTAAATGGCGTAAAAATCCTTTTCTGAAAGTTCATATTTAAATTTAAATGAGGGTAAAACTTTAGGTTTATTAGGCTAAAAAAATACCTATAATTACGGATCACATGACATTAGCATTAAGAAAGCCAAAATAGAATGGTTAAATATTTAGTTACATTCTACACCTAAAGATTTAGAAATAGGCTAGCGAATAAAAAAATATAGCACTCTGCACTGTTTACCAAATTGTTGACATATAAAATAAGCTAAAAAATAATTTGGTGAAGTATGATAGTCTAAGAATGATTTTCGAAGTAAAATAGATATGAGTAGACCTTCTAACTCAAAAGACCTTTCTAGAGAGGGGGGTGAGGGTAAAAAATAAATGAGATAAAAGTTGGGTTTATGGCTAAAGCATGAACAGTGCAAAACCTAAATAACTTTCGCGTACATAGAAATTTATTTACACTTTGTCAATTCTATTTCGCGTAGGTTGATGATTTGGAAACACGTTGAAGATTATCTTATTACATTTCTAAACAACTGTAGAAATTTGATTGGGGATTCTTCATTTTCAACAAAAAAAAAAAAAAAAAAAAAATCTATTTTTGACCTAAATATAACTTTTTCCAAATCTGTTCATTATCATGATTTTGTAGAGAGTACGCATTTACATTTGGGATTTTTTTAAATGTTAAACCAATTTTTACCCTTAATCACCCACTTTCAGAATTATTATTACACCCGAAAATCCAATATGATTTTTTTAAAACCTAGATTTAACGTTTGACCATTTTTATTATAGCACTTTAACGAATAATGTAGCAGTTACTCATAGTTTTTAGAGTTAAGAATAGATCACTTGGAACTTTTGGGTGAATGGTTAAGTTTGAAAGTGTGTGGATTTAAATATAAATCATGGTAAAAATAATGTGTTTAAAGCCAAACAAACCCCCAACCCAAAACAAAGACCAAACGCGCGCACCCGACACCCACACCTCCCAAAAAAAAAAAAAAGGTTAAAAAACTTGGAGTTTTATCGGAAAACCCTTTTTAGCTTAAGACTTATTCAGAAAATCATTGTAAAATGCTAGATATCCAAAAATCACAATTTTCGCATTGGTGAGTAATACCTTGGGATGGGGGGGGGGGGGGGGTTGTTTACCTGTGAAAAGTGCGTTCCCCACTATTAGGGGGCACTGTTTTTGATAAAATCTTAAACTTAGACATGTCTTACTGATAACCCCCAAGTTGAGGGGGGTTGCCTGTTATTTTGAAAGTTATAGAAGGTTATCTGCTAATCGTCCAACGTTAATGTTTTCCACCATTGTCTATCTATTACCAAACTATGAGTGGCGTTCTAGCCCGTGAGGTTAGGCCCAATACTGACGAGACGTTAAGTGGGCTGAGTTATGGCCTTTATGCCTTCAACAGGCCCAGTCTATTAAATCGCAAAATTTGAAACTATTTTCTTGGTGCTTGCTCCTTCAAAAACTTAAAAAAGACGTTGAGAGAGAGAACTGGATAAGGCTCGAGCTCCCCCAAAAAATCTCGCCATGGCGTCTGCTCTCCTCTCTCTCATCCCAACTCTAAACCCTAACCTCTCCTCCTCGAACCTCCTTCACAAACCCACCCCCCCTCTCTCAAACCCTTCTCTCTCTTCTCACCGTCGTTCAAAAGCCCGCAGCCACAAAATCTCAGCCGTTGGCGGCGATCTCTTGGGCGATTTGGGCGCCAGGGACCCGTTCGACGCCGAGATCGAGAGCAATTTCGGTGAAAAAGTGCTTGGATATAGCAACACTGAGCACAAGATTCTGATCCCGAATCTCTCTGCTCTTTCTCTATCGCAGAGGAGTTGCGAGCCTGTTTCAGATTCTCAGTCTCCAATGGCGAGAGAGGATGCTGAGAAGTTACTAAAGAAGGTAATTTGTTGATGCCCATTTTGGATAGTTTGGGGATTTGGTTTGTTTTTAGATGGTTTGGTGAAACGCCCATTTTGATTTTGTAGAAAATTATTTTGTTTTTTTGCGTGATGTATTTTAGATTTGTGAGTACCCAATTGGAAATTTGATACTTATTCTGGGTATTGGTGTTTCCAAATATTATAATCACCTTATATGAGAGTTCTAATATCTCAGGTAGTTTAAGACCGTTAAGGTATCAATTGATAGAAAATTTGTACTATTTTATTAAAGATTGAAATTTTTATGAAAACTATAGCAAAATAGATATAAAGTAACATACAATAATGAGAATAAGCATTAGCAAGCACGAGTGCACATGCACGCATGCACAATCATGCGCATTGCACACGTGTAGGGCTCAGTTACAAAAAACATAGGGTGCAACCAAGAAGTTTACAGCTAACTATAGAAACACATGTTCAACCATCCATATCAATGCATCAAGCCATTCATTTGAGATTTGTACATTGAGAAGCTCAAGGTATACAAAAACCATATGAATGGAAATTTATAATCGATGCATCTCATGACCTAGAAATGAACGGTCTGTAATGCTCTCAAATGTTGGTAGCTTTGTGGTGCTTAAATTATAGGTACAATATTCCTAATCACATGATTTTTTATCCACTTAAATTTGATGATGCGCAGACAACAATGTACGGCTTGGATCGATAAACATGGATGGACAAATGTGGTATTTTCATTGGTAGATGTAAACTTCTTAATTACACCCTACATGCATTATTACTTTTACCTTACATGCACACATGCATGCACAGACACATCTCCACACACACACAGACGCGCACGCACGCAATCTTTACCCTTTAAACCCAAAACTTTTTCCTCACATGATCCCTCAATACCTGCTTATGAGAGGAGAAAAGGTAAAATTATACATGTTCACTGGATATTAATGGTGCACTGGAAGGATAGGATCATGGTTGAGGTAGTGAGAAGGACCAGGTACAGACCTAAATAACATGCATCAAGGAACAAACAAAGGATATAGTGTTTGTTATTTTAACATATTGATGTCTTTTAACAATCTTTATGTGAAAAAGGCTTATATAGCAAACCCAAAAATTTCGGATACAAAGGCCTTAATGGTGGTAATACTGATGTTGCTGTCAATAAATTCACATCCACTGTGCTGTTGAAGTTGAGCATGTTAAAATTTTCTTTTCATCTTGTGGACTATCTTTTTGGCAAGTCAAGATTACCATAAACACATCTTCTGCAGTTCGTGATTTTCACAAGGCAAAATTTCGTTATTCTATTTTAAGATATGTCACCATGTGATTTTAATTGTTATCTTCTTTAATAGGTTGTGGGTTGGAGGCTAGTCGAGGGTGATGGAGGAATAAGACTCCAGTGCTTGTGGAAAGTAAGGGACTATGAATGTGGACAAGAGCTCATCAAAAGGATTAGTAAAGTTGCTGAGGCTGCTGGTCATTATCCAAATCTTCATATAGTGGAACCTAATCAAGTTAGGGCGGAGTTATGGACTTCTTCAATAGGTGACTCTACCTGTATTCAATTTTGTTCTTTTACAGTTTTGGTTCTTATATTTTGTTAATTAGCATTTGTGGCTCTAAATCTAGATATGAATTCAACTATTTTCTGTAGGAATTTGTGTTTGTTTCAGTAAATAAGCCAGTGAAAGAGTCACAAATGTAGTTTTCTGCCTATATTATAATTAAGGGTAAATTTCACAAAATCCCCAAGAAGTTTGGTCCATTTTGAGATATCCAAAAAAGAAAATTGACATGGCACTTAACCCCCAAAACTTTTTACCCCAACGAGTTGGGGGTTGTCTGAAAATAGATTCAGAAAAATGCAAAAGTTTTGGGGGTTTAAGTGGTAAACTTCTTGGGGTTTTTGTGAACTTTATCCTGTGATTAACAGAGCCAACAATCTAGTTACATAGGTTTTTATTCATCATTAAACCAAAATGCAGCCAACAGTTTGGTTACATAGGTTTTTGCTCATTATTAGACAAAAATACTTTTCTAGTATGTATAATTACATGCATGTGACATATCATTTAATTTTTTTTTACTCTGCAAGAAGAAATTCCTATCTATACTAAAGGCATAAGATGAAACAAATGTATTGAATGCTAATATTTTGTCACCAGATAACTAATTTTAATAACATGTCGTTATAGTATAAGTTTCAACAAGAGCACCTTAAAATCCTTCTCGTTGTTACAACATGGCAGGTGGTTTGAGTATGAATGACTTCATTGTAGCTGCTAAGATAGATGAGATCAAAACAGTGGATCTTCTTCCAAAGAAGCGGGTTTGGGCATAAGGGAGAACTCCTGTCAATTTTTGGACTTTTGATTTATCAAATCCTGTCATAAACTGCAAAACAAAGTCACAGAGAGTTTTAGAAGACTCTCGGTCAGGTTGATCTTCATATTTAGGTTCCATCACCCTTTTATTCCTGTGAATTCTTCTAGTTTTACTTATGAGTTCTTCAATTTGTGAAATTTCCAACTTTCAAGTTCACGAGCATACACATTTCGTTTAAATTTCTTTATTCTTTTTAACACATTCATTTACTGTGTACATTTATTTTGCAGATCATATTGCTCATTTGTGAAAATAAGCTTTCAATGCATATTCATTTACCCCAAGCCTTATTATAGAGCCTTACATTTGTCATCTAAATAGTTTTATTGTTTAAATGTGAAGAGTCTTTTTCTGATAGTCTTTCATCTTGATGCATCACCTTGCTATCTCAGCATAGAAAGAAGTAAAGGTGCTTTCTTTCCCTTCATCTAGACCTCTGCCATTTGTATGGTTGGAAAATATGGCCATAATTAATGTTCAGGCTTTAGCTAAACTAGTTCTGAGTTTAAAGTTTGCAGAATGTTGCTTCTTCATTTTGTGAAAACAAAGAGAACGCATGAATGTTTTTTTAAGCTACGTGTGAAACTTTTTTCGTTTAATAATTCGAGGCAAATTTGATGATAGCCAGAGGTTATTATTTATTACAGGTTTTACACTGTGGTTTATTAAAAATTTAATTAACAACTAGTATTAACTAAATTCTCATGTAAGTAAAATGTAAGAAAACGGGCAAGTAATCAAACAAATAAGTGAAAAAACTTGAGTGTTGAGCTAGAGCATGTTTGGCAACTTTCGATTATAATCCACTTGGATTATAATCCATAAATGGATTGTAATTCATACATGGAATCCATGTGGATTATAATCCATATTATTTGGTGAATTTTAGTGTCTTATAAACCATTTTTAGTAGTATAGTGTTTGGCAAATGGGTAGATTATAATCCATCATTGTTATCAAAATGACTTAAGAGAACATGACTTATAATCCACCAAAAAATGAGGCTTGGAACTTTGAGAAATGATGAGGGGTATATCCGCTTTTTGTAAGGTTAAACCTTATGACTTATAATCCACCAAACAATAAACTAGGATCCCCAACTTATTTTTTGGTGGATTATAAGCCACCCCAACTTATTGTTTGGTGGGTTATAAGCCAACATAAACCATTTGCCAAACATCTCAAAGTGTATTATAATCCATTTTTGTGGCTTTTTAAACCATTTGACCACTTACGAAACATGCTCTTAGAATCTTTAGGCTGACAACATTACATGGTCATATATACATCATTGACCGTTAACAAATGTAAATCATACGTTATTATCTTATGAAAAAATTGCATAAAACCCGTTAGAGTGTAAAATTATAACCCTCAATCCCCGTCACAACTTCTGAGTCTTGATGTAGTGTCAGGGTCTTGTAGTATCGTATCAGAGTAGTCTAGATTCTAATCTTGCTTGCTATGAATGCCTAAAGTGGAATGGAAAAAAGATATTGATCCGTGCGTCCAAAGTTTAGGTGATGAAATGACCCCCAACTTGCGGAGGCATGTAAGGATATAAAATTATAATCCTTAAGCCTCAGAGGCAGGATGCTTTGACAAAACTTAATTGTCAGTCTTGTCATAGATATCCATGATGTCAAATTTCATCAGTGCATTTCTCTGTTAGTTTAGATGCATTTGTACTTGTCTTGCGAGAGTTCTTTGGCCCTGATTATTGGAGGACTGGTCTATTGCACATGGAAAATGTTGCTAGAGAATAGCTCTTTTGAATGAATTTTTGGAAGACTGGCCTTTTACACATGGAAAATGTTGCTAGAGAGTAGCTCTTTTGAAGGCATTTTTTAGAGAACTTTTTCTTGCTTCCTTTTCTCCTTGTCTACCTGTCATTTCTACAAGGAAAAAACATCTTCAAATTTAAAAAAATGCAGTTTGGCATGGACCCATAATTTGTCCTGGTTTTATTTCAAAAGTATAAGCATAAAGTAGGATAGGATGAGAGCAAGAAACAAGTGACTTTGTATGTTTGCATTCCTTTCCTTTCAATTGTAGACGAGTGTAGACGAGAGCAGTGGCGGAACCAGAAATTTTAGCTTGGGAATCCAAGAAACATTAATGCCCTCTTATTTATTTAAAAAAATTACTAATGTCATTAACTCCAATATTTCTATATATTTGTCCGACAAAGTCAAAAGAAATTATCTCGTATTTGAACTTTGAATCTCATTTCCCCCTGAAATTACATACTTTTATCAAAATTTTTTCCCTTGGTTGCCAGTATAATTCAATTTTGGAAATAATAAAAATTGTCTGAAGTTTGTTCATTTGTCAAAAATAAAATCCAATTTTGTTCACCATATGCAATGCATGTAGGTAATTCTGATCAAGTTGCATGATTAATTATCATTGAGTGTCTTAATTGAAACTTTTATCAATTCAATGATCTTCTAATTGCTAGTATTATCACTCGAAGAATTAGGAAATAGATAGTTCAAGATAAATTTTTACCGAAAGAATTACAATGGAATTATGTAAGATGTTTAAATGCCACAATCTCTTAGAATCTTTATGCAATTTAGGGGGGAAGAATGTAAATTTAAAAATTTAAAAGCCTTAGGGTCTGTATGGCTCCAACATTTAGATTTTCGTATTCTGACAAATTCGGAATTCTTCAAAATTCTAAAACATTAGAATTCTTTGTTTTTTGTCTGGTTGAACAAAAAGTTAGAATGTATGCCACTTTTCTCTTTCTCAGCAAACCTGCGAGAGAAAAAAAGAGTTTTTACATATGAAATTACTGACGTGATAACGAATTTTATTCACTTTTCTTAGTAAACCATCCATCAAATGAACAAAAAATTAACCTGCTTGGGTGGCACACATAGCTAGCGGGTGTGTGTACAGGGTGGGGGCAAGCCGGGGAACCCGGGTTTGAGCCCTCGTGCATGCTAAAATCCCAACAGGCAAGAGGAGTGTCATGCCACTCTCAAGCCTCGAACTGCGGACTAGCCACTTGCGGAGCAAGTGGTGAACCGCGGGGATATACCGAAAAAAATGAACAAAAAATTATAATAAAAAAAATTTCAGTCCCGAGATAATTCTTGATGTGGGGCCCATTTTGGGAATGGATTCCTAACCTTTCATTCAAGGAAACGGACCCTTTAGGTTAGGGATAGATAACCATCAGATTGTACTCTCAAGCTGATGAAGAAAGCTAACAATCCAGTCTGTCACTTCCTCTTTCTTTTCTTTCTCTGTGCTTTCTTATACGCATTTGTGGACAAAGCAATAGGCACAAGGATTCCATGTCTTTTCCTCTCATCTATGTTGATTTTTTTCGGAAGGTTTCTCTGTCAATTACATAGCCAACACTTTTTTGTTGCATGGAAAGTGTCCACAATTTCAATGTGTTTCTGCGTTGTACATACAAAAAGCCAAAACTTGGGGGTCCAGTCTCCTCTATCATCTTTCATAATATTTATGTGATTATATTTGGGTACGCTGAGATTTGATGTAATTACATGAATGAACCTTGAGATTGCTAATTGTAATTACACGTGTAACCTCGAGAGTAGCTTGCCATTTAAGCTCTAGGGTCACCCCTTGTTACAAGTAGCAACCTCAGGGGCATACGTGTAGATGTGCATACTGTAGGGTCACCGCGTAATTATAGCATACATCAGGGTACCAGGATGTACTTAATCCTATTTATATTGCACCAAAGGGTGAAATATGAATTTCTTCATGTCTTATAAAGTTGTAGATAAATATTGAAATTAGGATTTTATTGATATATATGTGGCTTGAGGCTAAATTTGGGTGTACCGTTTCTTCTACGTCTTTCTTTTATTTTTGTTTCTGTTTAGAATACAGGGTTACGTTGTCTGATTATTGTCATGGCTGTGATATGCGCTGTTTCATTTGAATGGTATCTTGAATATTGATCATTGGTGTCAAAATTTACAGATTATTAGGCTACCTTCACTTGGAGAATTATACACAGAAGGTTGTGGGTAGAGTAATTTATTCTAAATATGATTTCACTTATGGAAAGTGCAAATTTTATTTCAACAGGTAAATGATGATAAGATTGCGGTTATGTAAATTTTGGTACCTTAATCTATCAGCCTTGTTTTATGTTAAGTTGTTATCTGATAGACTTCAATAACTTTCCCAAACTTTTACCTTATCACAAAAAAATTAAAAAAAAAATGGTATACTGTAAACATTTCTCAGCTCTCGACTTGTTTATTAGCACTTAACACCCTCAACTCGTGTGAGACAGGGTTATCTTCTCAAAATGTCAACCCCAAAGATAGAGTTGTGATAAACCGAACAGTTAAAATCTCCAAACTGTCTCCCTATCCTTCACATAACACATTATTTTTACGCGGGTGTTCTGATAAAATTAGTATTCTCCTACCTGTTGTTACAATGGTTGGTCGGCGTTGTTTCGATGCTCTAGAGAGGTTTCTCAGAAGTAACCAAAAGATGAACTAATACTTGAGAGAGGGTGCAAAAAATTCCCTACGACAACAAAAACATTGAAGCATAAACAAGAAAAGGGCCCTCCTTTTGCAGACACATGAAGAGGTATAGAGAGAGTTGGAGTTGGTTGGAGGCCATTATTGAGAATGGTTGAGGTAAAGTATGGTGCAGTGCGGTGCAGGTTTTGGTTGCAACAAAACAAAGAAAGATATTAGTTAGGTCTGTTGATGCATTGGAAATGGCAATATTGACATCTGCAAGCAAAGGAAAGTTGTAGTTTTGGTACAAAGCATGGTTGTAGAGGCTAACCCTATTGTTGAATGATGGACCAAGTTGTGGTCCATTCATAGTTGTTGGTGTGTGGTAAGTATAGCGTATATAGGTGTATGTAAGTTGAGAGTATCTTTAGGTAGAAGAAATTCCCAAGCCTTGTGATTGATAGCAATTTTTTGATGGAAAAATATGAAATTGGTTCAAAGAGCTGCTGTATAGTCTTTGGAATTCATGTAGTGTTACTATTGTACTAAAACTTTGAAAAGTTTTAATGTGACCACACATTTATCTATTCTACTATCTACTTAGAGATAGGGATACGTGCCATTTTCGTCAAGTTATATAGCACTTGTAATTTGCTCAGTAGTTT
The DNA here is from genome assembly GCA_037177215.1 of Asparagus racemosus. Lineage (NCBI taxonomy): Eukaryota > Viridiplantae > Streptophyta > Magnoliopsida > Asparagales > Asparagaceae > Asparagus > Asparagus racemosus. Next base: position 3,151,645 of record JBAKGM010000002.1, read on the forward strand.
GGTTAATTTTTTTGGCTACTAATTTTATTAATCCAAAATTTTAAGCTGTTAGGTGTTAAACTCAACTTTCTACTAAATTCATTATTTTTTTTCTAACTCTTTTAATACAAGACTACACTTAACATGACATTCGTAACATGTTTGACGCATGATGTAAATGTATTAGACATTGCCAAATTTCACAAAACCCCCTGAAGTTTTGGGGCTTCTTTAATGAAACTCCTGTGAAATTTTTTTTTATTCCACTAAACCTCCTAAACATTGTGTGTTTGACAAAATCCTCTTGAACTTTCAAATTTTCGTAATGGACCTATGATAGAATTGATGGTGCCATTGGCCACTACTTTGATTGCGTAGCTTGTTGATCCGTTAACACTCTTCCCAGGAAAGTTAACAGTTTAGGGGGGGTTTTCTGAGACATCCCAAACTTCAAAGAGGTATGGTGGAATAAAAAACCTTTTAAGGGGTTTTGTGGAAAACCCCTAAAAGTTTTGGATTTGTTCTTATATTATATACATCAGTGTAATGTGGTGCTGGGGTGAAAAACTATTGCTTTCTACAAAGGACTTTGCTTGTTTGAACATAGAATTTTTGGTTGTGGCAGTTAAGATCACTAGACGTAGATGAGTCCTAATGTAATAGGTGGGGGCTTGTTTTGGATCCTTACAGTGTGTATATATGTAATAAATGGAACATTAGGGGCAACAACATCGAATGATGAATAAACCAAATGTGCTAGTCGTTTTAATTGACGACATAATTCTTGAGAGGGCTCAATTCAACTCACTTGATAGCTTTCACTAGAATTCTAGAATTATTATTATTATTATTATTATTATTATTATTATTATTTTGTTGTTGTACGTTCTAGAAGGAGATCAATTACTCTAGAGATTAGAGACTTTGAATTGAGACTGCGTAACTCAATTAGCAAAGTTGGGTTAGCCGTGATTAGCACAAGGGCAGACGCAATGAATAGCCGTATATTTCTAGTAAAATCCAATTAATTTTGAAATGCAAGGTGAACGCATTTCATGGGAGAAGAAGTCAATGGTCACATGAAGCCAACATTTTCTTCCCCAAGTGTGATACATTCATATTCTAGATTAGTAAAAAATATCATCATAGGTTTCTTGTGAAATCTAATGGACGATATAGAGCCTTGGATCCTATTCATTTCTTACTTATAGGAAGTTTGATGATTTATTCGAAGCCTAATCATCATCATGCATTCATTGGTTAGAACTTATTTGAAACTGTATTCAAAACAAATCATAGAATAAGTGAATCTAAATCCCTATCCAGTACTAATAAGTAATAACGCATGTATGGTTAATTTAAAATCCGTGCAAATAACCAAAAAACATTTAATGTGATATAATTTAAGAATTCTCAACATGGTATAATTTGACTCCTAAAACCAGATGGAAAATGAAACTAAAAGGAAGCCTCCTTGTCAAATCAGAAGAAATCAAATTACCTAAAATTCAAACCAAACGTTTCTCTCACAACCAAGCAAAATTAGGTTAGAAAGCAAAGGAACTAATCCCCTCCAATCTCCTCTTATTTCTAAATAAAGAAGAAGAAAAATAATCTTCAAACCCAAGAAAACAGACAAAAAATTACAGATAAGGAAAGAAAACAAGCAAGAAAGAAAGACTAAAATAGAATCCCCTCATATTTCTCCAATGCACAAATTCCCATTCCATTCATCTACCCAGGAAGTAACAACTATAAAAGTGTTTTTTTACCTATATACTTCCAAATCAACAATATTTGTCCTTTGTAAAATTACCTTCTCAATCTAGATATTAACTAATTTACCCCTCAGTTCAACCACATTAAGTTAAAATGCTCCTAATTGTTAAGTCGAAATTCTCCCCTGAAGTTTGAGTCCGGGATATCTTAGCTCAATGTGATAATATTGCAAATAAATTACAAATGTATAAATTTGGCGTGTAAATTTACAAACATTGTTGATTTCAGGGTAATGTAAGTAAATATACATAAATAAAAGGCTAAATATCAAAAAACCCCTGAACTGTGGATGATCATCAGATAACCCCCATGACTTTCAAAATATCAGAAAACACCATTAAGGTTAGGGTTTATCAGAAAATACCCTTTAAGTGTTTGGTTGCTTTCCTTCACTTTCCAATCCCCACTTTCCTTTACTTTTTGATATTTCCATCACTTTCCACCCTTATAAATATCCCACACCAACTAAAAAATATGGTGACAACTCATCTCCTCTCATCTCCTCTCATCTCATTTCAAAGGAGGGATTGATGGTCAAGCCATCTAACATGAGTTTCAAATTCTAACATAAAAGTAATCAATGTCCTTATTTTGTACTTCCTTTATGAATAAGAATTTTCAATCAAATCATTTTCTTTTAAAAGAGCATCGGTCCAAAGAAAAAAAATCCAGTACAAAATTGTTTTAAAAACAAGACCATAATTAAAAAAAGAAACTTATAAAAAATCAGAAATCATACTCCCTTTAAAAGCACAAGTTTAGGAAAAGCTTTTAATAGTCAACATTACCCTTCACTATTTTGCATATTTTATTTGAATCTTAAATTTTCCTAATCCTAATTATATCTTATACTAATCCAACGTGAACTAACTATAGCACAACAATTTAAAAAAAAATAAGATTAATGAAATACATGAAACACTATTTTGAATATTTCATTTTAATCTTAATTTATCCTAATACTAATTATATCCTATACTAATTCCACATGAACTATCTATAGATCAATAATTTAAAAAAATAAGAGTAAGAAATCATACATGGCTAAGATATTATAAAATATAAAGTATTACAAAAAAACCCAAAACATTTTAAAAATTACACAAAATGCCCTCAAAAGTTTAGAATTACATAAAACACCCTGACTTTTCAAAACTCAAAATAACAAACATGAAATCTAAAAATTAAGAACAGCCACCGAAGAATTTTAAATTTGTAATTAATACCCTCAATATTTCAAAACATTATAAGAACAACCCAAAATATTCAAATTATAAAAAAGCACCTTGAAATTCTGAAATTTCAAAACTTGCAAACAACATAAATGGATTCAAGGGATCATCATCAGGTACGTAAAGTTTTAATATTTGCAAAAATTAACCTCTAAGTTAAAAAAATTACAAAAAAACTCCCTCTAAAGTTAAAAATCACAAAAAATCCTGAAATTTCTAAACTTATATCTAGCACACATCAATTTTGGAAATTATCAGTGGACCGTTGGAAATTTAAATTTTACAAAAAATAATCCAAAGTTTTAATAATTGTAAAAAAAACACCCTCAAAATTTTAGAGTTGCAAGAAATATCCTAACATTTGAAAACTAACCACTAACACATGAAACATAAAAATTACAAGCACCGAACTTAAAATTTAATTTTTTTTAAAAACACTATCAAAATTTCAAAAATTGCAAAACACACCCTCAAAAGTTCAAAATCATAAAAAAGCTAAAATTTCTAAAATTGGCAAAAAAAGGAATAATTATGTAATATTCTTTAATTAAAATATAAAATTAACTTTCAATTTAAAGTTTACTATCCCTTTTCAGCATCTAAAAATAGTCTAAGTCGATGCTGATAAAAAAATAGCAATAACGATATATTAAAAACATCCAGTTAAGGAATAAATTTTTTTAAAATATATGATAGATTAAAAATTAATCTTACTGTATAAATTAAAGAAATTACATATAATACTAATAACATTAATTGATAGAAGACTAAATTATATAAAACTAATAATAGATTATAATGTATAAATTTTGATTTCTTATTAATAGTATTTATAGGGTAAAAAAATACAAGGGGCTATGTATTGAGAAACTATCAGAAAGTTTAGAGATATCCTTCAGAAGAATCAAGTTATTTTTATTTCAAATGGAGAAGTGAAGGAAACAAGCCTAAAATTCAGAAACGTTCATGAATCACTTGAATTGACAATGAAAAAAAAGCATATCTGTCAAAGAAACACTGCTTAAGTTCGTTAAAGAACATATTGAACAACTTTGTCTCAATCAAAGAAGCATTCTCTATGGAAGCTACAAAAAAAACTTAGTAAGTAATATAAATTTTGTATTTTATTCTTCAAATACTAAAGGAATCATAAATTTAATATAAAACTACATACAAATAATTTTGTAATAGAAACTAAAGTGAAGCCATTGATCAATTTTATTGCAAGATATAACAAGCTAGATAAGAGGAGAGAAATCACTATAATAGATAAAATGTATACACACGATACTTATTTATAATAGTGTAAGTAAAAAAAATAACATCGACATTTTTCTTTTTTCTATACAGTGGCTTGACTTTGTGTGTAACTTTATTTAGGAGAGATGACTACTAACGAAGGATCAATTCTTGAAGACACGATCAAAGATAAGCATATAATAGCACTATCAGATATCAAGATCTTTAAAAAATAAGGTAACATATTTCTTTACTAAATTTCTTATTAAAAGCCATTTAACATAAAATTTATCTTATATATGTCTCAAATTTGTAGGGGAGATATACATGTCATCATAAATTGCGTCAATAATATATATCAACCCAAAAATATAGCTTATTAAAAAAAATTTAGAGAATGATAAGTAAACTAAGCAAACATCCATATAAAACAATAAAGAAAAAGTATTACATTTTAAAGCTATTAAGCAAAGCTCATTTAGAACAAGCTATCAAGACAAAAGCATCTCCATCAAGACTCTTTACAAACACAACACAAATTTAAATTGCTGATATATGCAGTCATCACAACATTTGAAAGAGGTATGATCTTACAATACCTAATCTAAAATTCAAACAATTAAACCTAAAAATAGTTTATCAATATACAACACGCTATTCCACCTATAATGCGAAAATAACTACCATTTATAATAGAGTTGACCCATAGTTCTATGATTGCAAAGGCTGTAACAAGAAGGTGGATAAAAATGCTAATAAGAGTGTCCAAATGATAAATATCATAAAATCACCGATAACGTCATACCAAGATTAAGTAATATCCCTTCTTCATGAAATAAACATATTAAAATCAAATATTAATGTTATAATATAGGGGAAATTGACTAAAATGCAGTTATTTAGTTAAGATTCTCATGGAAAATGACACGAATAGAGCAAATGTAATATTATTTGATGTAGCAAAAACTCTTATTAGATGCACAATAGAAGAATTCATTGTAGAGAAAAAAGAGGTAATTCCTAATCTTATTTAAGTAATAAATTAGTAATATAAAAAATTTATATATATAAAACTAACATTTATTCTCATTAATATAGAAAAATAATCAGAGTCTATATCTCCAAAAGTTTGTGTTCGAAAATACATTCAATTTTTTTGTAAAGCAAGATAAGAAGACAAAAGATGAACGCGCCCAGGGAAAGAGAACAACATAAGAAATCTAGCTCCAGCGTCATATCACAATTGATGTAGATAATGAAAACACTACTCTCGAATTGGCCAGGAAAAAGATAAAGGTGGAGAAGGATTGATCTTGACTCATTAAAAAATAAAATAAAGGAATAAAAGACATTAATGTTTTTTTGAATATTTATAGAATAATTTATTTTTTGGGTAAAATTAGGAATCTTTAGAGGGGATTTTCATGAATTTTTTTAGTACTTTTATATACTTATGTGGATGCTTTTATCATATAAAAGTATACTATAGTTAGTATTAATCTTTAGTTTATGATTTTTCATAAAGTCTATCAATAATTAAGAATAAACTTCATATTCTCTTTAGTTTAGTTCTAGCCCACTTTTAATCAATCATCTTAGCTTATTGGCTTTAATTATTTATCTTCCTTTTATAACGTTATTTTTTCAAGTGTTTTCATTTTCGCAACACTATACTTTCTCAAGTCAAGCTTAGTTTCATGTTGGTCCAAATAATATAAAAATTCAAATTGGCTTTGGATACATTTGTTTCCTGTCAATTCAATTATCAACATGAAAATTTAAATTCAGTATAGCCCATTCAAACAAATATTAAAGAAAATAAATAATCACAATGCCAAAGTTTAGAAAGATAAGTGAGTAAAAACTATCTAAGTATTTAAAACCGAGGAATAAATTTTACTAAGGAAATAAATCAAAAATACTTAATCATGACATTCAACCACGTGCATTGCACGTGCATAAAATCTAGTACAAGCCAAATAAGCTAGATCCATCCATGCAAGCACAAGCATAACACTTATTCTGATGTAATACGTAAACTGCGATTTATATTCACGTTATAGGGCTTTACAAGATATAATTGGACGTTGACGTCTGATAATGATGATCGAACAACAATAGATTTAAATAAATAACTATAAAAGGAAGGAAGCTATGACATACAAAATCAAACATGTTTATTTTCTTGTAGAAGAACCTCCTTGATCACTTTTTCCAAATTCATGAAAGACTTTCCACCTGGTTCAGTTGACCTAATTGCACTCTCCTTCCATTTCAATGTCATCTCTCTCATCTCTTTTCCCTTCTCCCCTCCTAAAATCTCTCTAACCAATCCCTCAACATCTTGTCTCTTCACATCATTACCAATCTCCACTCCAATTCCCCACTCATTACACACATAGTAACAATTTGTTTGTTGATCTCCAAAATACGGCCAACAAATCATTGGAATACCCCTACTTATACTCTCCATTGTAGAATTCCATCCACAATGTGTCAGAAATCCCCCTATCGCTGGATGCATGAGCACTTCCCCTTGCGGGCACCAACTCGTTAGTAAACCTCTCTCACTTACCGCTGATGAGAACCCTTGGAGCAATACAGCTAAATCTTCTGACACAATGTTTGGCCTAATCACCCATAAAAACTCATGACCGCTATTAGCCAACCCCCACGCAAACTCTACTAGTTGTTCGCTACTCAGAACGGTCAAGCTACCAAAATTCACATAAATGACCGACCCATTTGCTTTTCGATCCAACCATTGTAAACAAGTTGAGTCTTCTTGCCATAGATTAAACCTAAAGTTTTTCAATGCTGCATTGCAAATTTTGTCACACATTAGGGTTAGAGGCCCTACGGCATAAATTGGAGGAAGCACAGCTGACATTGCATCAAGAACGGGTGCTTCTAAGTCATTGAAAGTGTTGATGATGATTGCATTGGCTTTTTTAGCGTCTTGTGATTCATCTTTGCAGAAGTTGAAGATGCTATCATTAGGGTTTGTCGTTCGAACAAAGCTTGAAAAATCTCTCAAGCGCATGGATTTTCCCGGTATCCAATCGATGCAAGTTTCGAGATATCCATTGTTTAGATCATCTTCACCTATAAGAAAAGGAATAGATGTTACGCAAAAGAAAAAAAAAAAAAGGAGTACATATGAAGTTTCAAAATTTCTCGTGCATATATGACGATTCGGATGGATTCAGCTCGTCTTCATTGCAATTTAGAACATCACTTTATGAATTATAATTGTCTGATAATTTATAGGCAACTGTGATTCATTTCTAATATGACAAATATTTTATTCTTTGTGATTTATACTCATTCCCTTATTTATTGAATATAAATCATATTTGTGCATTAACTGGTAGATGGTTCAACTAGGTATCCAAAACTTTCTAATAACAACCATCTATCATTTAATGCGTAAATATAATTTTTATCTTTGTAGAGATTAGACACAAAAGATGAAAGATAAAAAACAGAAAGAAAAAACAAAAAGAAAACCCAAGCAGAAAGATATAGTTTTACAACAATATGCAAACCCTTCCTATATTCCCCCACAAACTCACAAAAGTGATCTTTTCCATAGTTTATATATAGTATTTTTTTTAATTTTATTTTTTATTATTTTAAATCAAATCCCCATCCCGCGAATGATAAATAATCATGTATGGGATATAAAAGAGAAAAGCACTCTAGAAAGTTTGTCGCTTCCTTCTGCTTCAAAAAAATCTAAATATTTAAACCCTCAGCCAAAACATTAGAAAAAGTGATCATGTTGAGTGGAAATGCACACATATTAAATACGGTATTTATGTGTATCACATGTCAGTATGAATCTCAAAGTAAATCTAATGGATAAAAAATTTAGTAGATAGAGCACTCAATCAACTTAAGTTTATTCTAATTTTACTCCAATAATTGATTAGATTACTTAATTAGAGTAATTTGTCCTCAAAACTTCCTTCTCTTCTTTTAGGTTTGCTTCTTTTTGTTTTTCGTTTTTGTTATTCTTTTATTTGTGTCTTTCTTTTC